>PVLA01002070.1:0-296401 GCA_004027455.1 Hydrochoerus hydrochaeris
GGAACACAAAAAAAGGAGAGAAACATTCGATAAAGAATATAAAGAAAATATAGAATACATGAAGCAGATTCAAAGAGACTACCAGGAAATTAAAAACTCCATTGAAAGCTGGCAAAACTCCTTAAAAGAAACTAAGGATAGACTATCAAAACTTGAAGACAAGTTTGCAATGTGTGATCATGAAAGGAAAGATCTCTTAGAAATAACAAGGAAACAGGCAGTAACAATACAAAGGCTAGAGGATGACAAGAGAATCTACAATTTAAGAGTAAGAAACATAAACAAAGAAGCAGGAATACATACAGGTGAATTACAAAGGCTATTCACAGAAATAGTTAAGGAAAACTTCCCAAGCATGGGAAAAGAAAATGACATTTGGTTGTGTGAGGCATACAGAACCCTAGCCACCTACAACCAAAACAGATATACACCCAGACATGTAATAATCAAGATGCCAGAAATTCAATATAAAAACAATATTAAAAGCCGTCAGAGAAAAGAAACAGATTACCTATAAGGGTAAGCCCATCAGGATCACAGCTGATTTCTTGACACAGACCATCAGATCAAGAAGAGCTTGGAGTGAAGTATTCAAAGCCCTGAAATAAAATAACCTCCAGCCCAGATTGATGTACCCTGCAAAACTGTTATTAGAAGTTGATGGAGAAACAAGATGCTTCCATGACAAAGAGGAACTGGGGGAGTTTGTGACCACCAATCCAACCCTACAGAGAATACTGAAGGACATTCTAGACAGAGAGAAAAAAATACCAGGATTTTAGGAACAGTGGCAGAAAGACCTCAATGAGTGGGGCAGGCAGTAGAATGAAGGAGAAAACTAGACAAACAAAGGCAGAAAAATAGCATAGCAGAAATGAGGCAGACAAGGATAACTAGAAACTCTAACATAGATGGCCTTGATATGCTTTATTGTTAATAGTGCACCAGGATTTAAAATCCACATTACTCACACCACTCTGCTTAGATGTATTACCTTCTGTTTCAGTCATTCTACCTGTACTAGATTTGAGGGTACGAACAGTAATCCCAAAAATAACAGGATATAGTACGGTAATCATCCTTCATTTCCTATTAACTTAATCTAAAGCTCTGTAAAACCTACACTGTTTTACCATGATTGATCATAATTGAATCTGGTTTGTTGGATCGCTGTTTTGTATTGACAGATTTTATTCAAAGCTGTTATGATTGATGTATCATGTCTGAGAGTATAGTCAACTGCACTGAAGATGACAAGATCCACTAGAATATCCACCCTGGTTTGATTATTACCTGCCTTTGAAGTCTTATACTGTCTATAATGTTTTATTTTACTAATATTGTTATTACTGCTATACTCAATCATACTGCTATATTCAATTATGCCTGTTGATATAGACATTCTATTGAAGATAATAAGAAACAACACGGTAATCATTGTAGATCACCTTATGCTGTGGTTTTATATGACTTTTTGGTTTCATGTTTTTATAGGAATTTGTTTTGTTTTGTCTTGCTAAGTTTTGTTTTTCCCTCTAATACAGAAAGGATAGAAATACACGTAGAGATTTATGCATGCATAGCTGTTCACACTCTCACTGTTTGACCATCTACTTTGTATGCTTTAATTTTGTAACTTGAACAACTATTTCTAAGAGGATAATATGTAATTTATTAACTAGTGATTTCCTATTGTTTATCTTTTTTTTTGAATTTTGTATTATCTCTGCCCTTTACATGCTTTTGTTTCTCTTTAAATAAAATCCTAAAAAAAAAAAAGCAGGTAATAGTCAAACCAGAAAGGGTATCCTAGTGAAACTTATTGTCTTCAAAGTAGTTGCCTATACTCTCAAACTTGATACTATCAAACATAACAGATTCAAATAAAATCAGTCAAGACAAGACAGCAATGTAACAAACCAGATTCAAATAAGATCAGTCATAATAAGACAGTGTAAATTATACAGTGCTTCAGATTAAGTTAATAGGAAATTAAGGATGGTTACCATATTATATCTTGCTATTTTTGAAATAGTTGTCTGTACCCTCAAATCTAGTACAAGTAGACAGACTGGAATAGAATATAACCAAACTAAATAGAGCGATGAGAACCATGTGGGTTTTAAATCATTATTAACACTATTAACATCATTAAAACACTATTAACAATGTCTTCTGCCTTCCTTTTTCAGACAATTGAATTTTTCAATTTCTAAGTTCACACCCAGTGCAGATGCTTCTCAGGAAATTTGTATTTATCTAAATGAAAGGTCCTGAGGCTAAGTGAAAGTTTCCGACGAGAGGTGACAGGGTTGAGTATGGGAGTCAAAAAACATCTTGCGGTAAGAGTAGTCAAAGTCACAAATGTAGGCCAGAGCCATCAAATCAAGGGAAAACTCTGGATGGGAGAAAAGAGGGTTTAGAAACTAACAGGGTGGTTGGTATTTTGGTGAAAGAATGAATGATGAACTCTCTTCTTATGAGACTTGCAAAGTCACACTTGGTTCCAGGAATGAACATGAAAGAGGGTTTGGCCCATGACAATCTACATTCATCTCTCAAAAAAGATAGCTACATAAAAGAAAAATCTACATATGCCAAATTTCAAAAACACTAGATATATGGACTTATCTTTTTAATTTTTAGAAGTTGCAGACTCCACTTGCTTATGCAGTGAGCAGCTATTTGCAAATTCAAACCTGGATGTCAGAAATAGAGAAACTTGTGTAAACAGATGGAAGCAGAAGCAAGCTCTCACCCTTCTTCCTGGAACACTGGAAGCTCAGGCTCTGAGCACTGACCAGAAAGCCACCTCACACACACCTGCCGTGGTTCTTTCCCTCCTTAGACATACATCTCTCCAAACATTCTAAAACTCTTTTTACACTGACTTTGACAAAACTACACTTTTTCCCATCTTATGTTGATCCAAGTAAACCATTCTTCATGCATAAAATGCTATTTTCACCAACTGCCTGGTGATGTTGGAGCTGATGTCTACAGTTCTCTGGTTACCTGGGAGAGAGGATCAGTCTGCTTCCAAAGCACGAGTGGATGATATATGGGTAAATAGGCAATGCCAAACCCTCGCTAGGTGATCGCATCTGTGGATCTGTACTAAAATGCTAAGGGAGAAAATGCAGGGTTTTTTTCTATTTTGAAACAGCTTTATTGCTATATACCTTATACACTGTAATGTTCACCTATATATACTTATCCATCACAATGTTCACCTATTTAAAATGTACAGTTTACTCCATGAAGTTAGTAGATCTACAGAATCTTACAGAAGGCCTAGGGACATTGGAACTAGAGTGGATTTATCAGGGAAGATTGTCTCACCCACCTGGGAGTGTTTGAATGGCTTGGAAGAGACCCATGACTCCTCTTCACTGAAAACTATACCTCAGCATAAGAGCCACAGCTATTCAGTTGGAAAACACACACTGTACACAAAGATGGTAATTTAAACTGGGGGTAGCTGAGGCCAAGTGGCATCACTAAGCTGCCAAAGTCAAGTAATCCAAAATATAAGATCAGGCTAAGCAGCCAATCATGGCACTCACTGAGGCGAATGCATCTCCTTGAATTCTTACTGCAGTAAGTGACAAAGTCAAAACAGTGATCAGAAGAGCCTGGGAAGTGGAGGCTGACAACATTAGCTCATGATGGTGTTTCTGGAAGTGAAATAGACAAGAAGCCTACAGATCATTACTTGACCTGTGTAAGCTAAAATCATCTAGGTAAAAAGAAGACAAATCTAACTTAAATCATAAAGTTATAGAAGTTGAATGCAGGGTCTTCCCTTAGGACACTACTGAGGACACTACCCAAAAGCTAAATTGTTATAATGTCCCTGAGCCTATAGTCTTTCACCAGTGTAAACTGCCATGGGGATAAGGGAATCAGACACAGTAGGGATGACTTGGCACCAGCTCTAAACTTGACACTGATTCCAGCAAACTCAACATGTCACTGTGTCCATTCGGTCAGAGCCTGGGCTCAAGGAGATCCAGAGGTGCTGCAGTTTTACCTCAGTTGCGTCTCACAGTGGGTCCAGCAGGTCCCCAAATTCATCCTGTGATTTCCCCAGATCCTAATCGATAATTAGCATAGGCGTACTCGGAGCTGGCAGAATTCCCACCCTGGCTCCCACAAAGTGAGAACCATTATGGTGGGAAAGGCCTGGGGGAAATCATTACAATCACTTTGCTTAGGAAAATAGTAAATCAAAAGCAATCTGCACCCCCAGAAGGACTGCAGAGAGCCACGGTACCATCAAGGACACGGAAGGCCAGATTCCCCTAAATGAGGAATATGTTGTCTTGAAGTCCAGTGTGCAGACTGACCAAGTGAGCTACAAGAAGCAACCATGCTGCACTAATTTACAAGACATTCATGTGTCAGGGTGGAAATAAATCCAAATAAATTTCAGGGCCTTCTACCTCAGTGAAGTCTCTTGGGTTCCCGAGGTTGAGATATCACCTCAGAGGCAAAAGATAAGCTTCTGCATCTGTCCCTTCCTTCAGCGAAACACAGGCACTACACCTACTGAGCGCGTTACTACAAGGCTTTTCCTGTGCATGCGAAACTCTGCTAGCGTGTGTCCTAGAACAAGAGAAGATTCTATAAGAAGCTCAGGCTGCTGTGCAAGCTCCTCTGACACTTGGCCTTTATTATGTGGCGATCCATTGGGACTTGAAGTGTCAGTAGTAGACAAGAAAGCTCTTTGGAGATTTTGAAAGGTTTTTAGATGAGAACTGCAGCACAGACCTTTAGCATCGTGTACCAAGGTCTGTAATCATCCGCAAATAGCTACAGGTGACTCTTGAACAGCATGGAGGTCCGAGAAGATGACTCCTTCTCACCACACACGCACACTCACTCACGCCTCCTAATGTAGACATAGTCTAGGCTTTCCATCTCATTCCTGAGGGTGAGAAACAATATTGAAGAACATAGTAAAAGTAAACATCCTGGCAGACCATGCAGGGCCCAGGAAGAGAGCAGCCAGTTCACTTTTCCCATGAGTCAACAGAGGCCGTTCTGGGACTGGGAAGAGCACATTAAGAAGCTAGTTTGAGCTACCTATAGGCTGCGCAAACTAGGTGGGGCTCAGCAAGAGAGAGGCCAGGTCTGCTTTCCTGTGAGCCCATCTGAGAATCAAGACACCCTGCCCCCACCACCCTTCTGTAAGCAACTGGCTGCTTCAGAGGACAGGCAGAGTTGATAGCAACTGAGGTACAAAAACAACTAAATGCTTGTGTTGTTAGATTGACTCTGCAGGACTAAGGTCAGTACTCTAAGCATCTATTGGGGGGGTGACAGTATGAAATATGACAAATATGGGGGATTTCCTTCTGTCTCGTTTTTGAAATTCAATAGTTTGCACTGTTTTGTTTTGTTCCAATTTATTATTTTGTTTTACTCAATGCTATGTTTTGATTGGTTTTATTCTGTTTTGTTTTATTTGATTTTACTGTGTCTGATGGAATGGGCAACTATTGTGAAGATAACAAAATATGTTATGGTAGCCATTGTTGATTTCCTGTTGCCCTGCTTTGAAGTTCTGTACCACTTTCACACTTTGTTTTGATTGGTTTTATTCTGTTTTTTATTGTTGGGTTTCTTTATAGTAAAAAATAAACAGTCTGCATTTAAAAATTGTGAGTACATGGATTTGGAGTTCATTTTTAAAATTTCATATCTAGAAATATTTAATAATTCAAGGATTAGTCAGTAAGTAAGATAATACATGCTGTATTGGTCAGCTTTCTCACTGCTGAAACAAAATACCCAACATCAGCAGCATAGAGGAGGACAAGGTTAGTTTGGCTCACAGTTTTAGAAATTTCAGTCCACGATCCGCAGGCTTCGAGGCAGAAACACAGAGGTGGAGGAGCACCATGAAGTGAAGCTGCTCACTGCATAGCAAGGGGGAAACCGTACGGGGCAGAGGGACAGCAGAGAGGAATCAGGAAGCAGACATAGTGTCCAAGGTCACACTCCCATGACCCACCCTCAAGATAATCAACTTGACAATCAAGATTAATGGTCACACATGTTCTCACAGATTTTTGGAAAAATAAGTTACTGAGACAGGACAGCCATAGCCTACACATGAATTTATAAATTTGCACACTAACGGTTTCTCTAATTGTCATTATCTTGATATGAAATATTTGTTACTAATGGTTAAAAAATAAGATGTCAAACCTAGCTTATTTTAATTGTATAGGTTCATCAAGATTTTCCCTTAGCTAAATCTTCCAAGGCAATCTGTCAGGTACTATTTCTCACTTCTCAAGGATTCTCCTTTTCCCCCTTGCCCCGAGATAGCACATGCAGGAGAGATGCATACATGTTCTCCTGATACATGCAGACCAGATTTAGAGTCTCATCTCCTTCAGTCTTATCTTTTTTGCTCCACTAAAATGCAAGTTCCTTATTTTGCCTGCCTGTTGGGTATTGTGCATCTGTGTTTACAAAACAGCTGCTACCTTCAGCTGGTTTGGGCACAGGGAGTTGTGCAGACACCAGAGCTGAAATTTCTGTCCCTCATCTGGCCTCTTTTCCTGAGATTCCCTGCATTCTGAGGCTTTCTGGTCTGGAACTCAGGTCTCTTCAGGTCTACTGTTCTCTAAGCCTAGCTGTCCCCAGTAGGAAATCCCTGCATGCCAAATAATAGCATGGGGAATCATGGGTCTCATTAAAGGATAGTTGCCAAAATATTTTAAATATATCACTTGCCTGACACCATTTTTCTTTTAGGCAATGCCAAATACAGAATTTTTCTTTGTTTTTCAGTTTTCTAGAATACTCTTTAAAAGTTAAAACACATGGCTTTTTGTTGAGGAATTTCTTTAAAAACTTTCTATTTGGTGTCCTTTCATCTCTGTGAAATCTGACCTGAGGACTGGAATAAAGAATGAAAAAACAACAAAAAACAGAATGAAAGAACAAACAGAAAAATCTACCAGTCATTAGCTACTTCTCAAAATTATTGAGATACTTTGTATCAAATCTTGCTCCAATTTTTGCTTATAGTAAAACAATGATTAGACCTATATCATCCACTCTGTTACCTAAAAGATTTAACATTCATGAAACTCGACCAAGTCTACATTCCAAATTTTGTGTCTCATTTTAAGTTTTTAAATTTGAAATTGAAAGCTGGGTAATAGTATTTTTTTCTCCTCATCCTATGAGCACTGAAGATTATTTCTGAGTCAGCAGGATGGAGAACCATGAGAAATATCAGAAAAAAAAATATATGAATTAAATAATCCAATATAGTACATGCCTGGAGAAACATAATTGTCATTAGATTAGCCCTCTAGAAATGGAGAAAAATGGAAAAATAAATGGTAGCATGAGAGAAATGATTCCAGAATTCTGTACAAAGACAATGATCATCCACATAAGAGATCAGAAAATACATCTCCTTCCTGAAAAATTTACTTAAAATCGCTGAGGAATAAAGACTAGTTACTGATGTGGATTTAAGTATGGTACAATCAGGCTTGTAAGGCCCATCACTGGCATTCTATTCCAATGAAATGCCTTAAGTCTGCTTGTTTTATCAACATATGATCACTAAATTGAAAGAAAAACTATTCTTATAAAATTATATATAAAAAAACTATAATTTAAGAAAATAAACCAAGGCATGTCACCCTGGATTTTATTTCCAAAATAAATGTTTGGTATGAGCATAAGAAAATCACTAAATATCATATGATCCACAAGAAACCAAGTCTGTATTTTTTTTTCTTTTTGCTCTATACAGTTCTCTCTTTTTAGCAGAATTACACATATTCGTTAAAATAGGTTAAAGGAAAACGTTGTGTGGAAAATACTTCACTTTTTTTCCCCTAAGATCCTGAATAAACTTTTAATAACTCAAGGCAATTCACTTCTGCCTTTCTTTACTTCCTAATTGTTTTGCCTTTTAAATTTTTAAGAAGAGAAAATGTAAGTTCAACTTTTGCAATTAGAACACTTGGAATTCAAAATAGTTAAAGTAACTAGTATTAAACATCAATGTTCACAAACTTTTAAATATTGTAGAAAATTATAAAATATATAGGAAAAATGAAAGCAAATAAAGCATGGTTCACCAAATAATAGGAAAAAATAAAGAAATGTTACCGTATAGCATGAAAAGCATTAACAAAGGGGAAAAAATAAACTTCATCTGTTATTCTTGAAAAGAGCTAGTTAAACTCTCATACATAAACATTTCCCATGAGAGTACAATTCAGCACTGTACTACTGATAATAGCTACAATGACACAGAACACAAAAAATAAAAGTAAATGGATGTTCAAGGACTTATCTAGCAAAAACAAAACAATAAGAAGTAGTCCTAGAGCTAGGGATTTAGCTCAGCGGCTTGAGCCCTTGCCTGGTAATCATGAGGTCATGAGTTTGATCCCCAGTACCAAAAAGAGAAAAGTAGTCCTACAGGAGTCACTGGCAGAAGCCTACACTTACAGGAAACGCCGCTACTTTAAACACTCATGTTCTAATGCAAGAATTAACTAACAATAAAAGAGAAAATAGTATTTTAAAATGAAACTTTAATAGATTAAAATCAGTAAAGTAGAATTAATGAACCCATGGATTTTTGTCAATGAAAGTAGATAAGTTTTTAGAAAATATGACTAAGAAAAAGGGGAAAATAAGTAGAATTAAAAAGAAAGGGTATGAAAAACAAAGAGTAAAATAAATGAGATTGAAATACAAAACCCTATGTGGTGCTAATAAATGCATAAAACAGGTGAAATGGAAGATATTCATGAAAGATATCAATTAGCAATAAAATTTTGTAAACTAGAAAAGTCTGAATTGAATAACAACTATAAGGGGTAATGAAAAACACTTCAAAAAATTACTCCAAATTCTCCAGAGGTTGTTTTACTGGTGAATTATTTGAAACTTTAAAGGAACTAGTAAATTTAATTCTATATAATGTGTTCCAGAACATACACACGAAATATGGAAGGCAATCAAATATAGTTTATGAACCCAGGATAATTTTGACATTAGAATCTGACAAATATTATACACACAGACAAATAAAAACAAAGACAGCTCTTCCTTATGAATATAGATTCGTCAATGAATCGGTATTAGGAAATGTGTTGTCTGGCATTTATTAGGTGCCCCAACAATTCTTTCTGTCTCACTAAGGAAGTAAAGTGTCCAGAGCAAATGTCTTCAGCTTCCCGGCCACATATCTACACATCTAACTCACATATGAACCCGTCCTCACCTCATTTCCTTTTGCTTAGAAGGGGAAAAAAAAAGATGCCTTTTCTTTGTTCAAAAATAAAAGCTTCCAGCCATGTGCTAGATCCCATCCTTTGGGCGATGCGGTTTATCAGTACGCGCTTTGTTGTTACTTCTTGGTCAGTCAGTGACTTGAAGCCTACGGTTCTTTACTAACCATTTCCTTCCACTTCTTAACTTCCTCTACCTCCACCTTCCTTCAGTCACCACTGACCGCATGAGAATGTACAAGTAGACTTGCAAACCATGAATAAGGAAAATGCATCCCTGGCTTTCCAGGAGCGTTGTGTGTCTGGTCAGGGACCAGCAATGCCAACAATTGCCCTTGTAAGTCCAGGCACAGGAGCCGGTGAGCTCAGGGAGAGGAGCCATCAAGTCTTCATCATTTCTATCATTTCCTTTTTGTTTTTTTATACCAGGAATGAAACTCAGGACCTTGTGCTTGCCGGGCAGGTGCTGTGCCACTGCGCTGTGTCCCACTAACTTGTCAACCCACTTCTTCCCTTGGCGTTCCTCCCTTGTTCCACAGCCTTCAAGACGTCCTTGGACTATCCTCATGAGAATAAAGAGTCAATGTTTTTATTGCTGGTCTCATGGGGATGTTTTATTTCATCTGATAATTTTACTTCCTCGTAGCATCAGACATTCCCAACCATTCCTTTCTTGAAATTCTTATTCTTGTGACTACACGTCCTTCTGCTTTTGCACCTTTCTCTCTAGCCATTTTTTTAATCTATTTGTTCTCCTATTTTTCCAATTGTGTATTTCTTATGAATGAGCAGCGTTTCTCTCTCCAGACCACCTGCAGCTTTTATATTCGCAGTCCACATACATTCCTCAGGAGCGCTCTCCCTCATGGAGATCCGTGCTTCCAACTGGCATTGAAATGCTAGTCCTCTAGCCCCTTCCCTGCAGGGGTCTTTCCCCAGATCCAGGCTCAGAACCCCAGCTCTGTGTCGACTCTCCCCAGGTGAGTGTCTGGTTTCCCAAACCCATGACTCAGTGAATTCTCCAGACTGGTGGCTCTCTCTGCATATCCTAGAACAATGAAAAGCAACACTATTCACTCCACTGCCCAAACGAACCTTCCCCATTTATCCTTGGATGCCGAGTTCCAGCCATCAGACTTCTCATCTGCCTCTTCCCTTCCGCGATCGCCACCTCACATCCAGAACATCGGCACTTATGACTATGGTTACTACAGAAGTTCCTTAAATTGTCTCCAGACCCTGTTTCTTACATCCTATTAATATACTTTCTTTTGTTTTGTTGTTGTTTTTTTAAGTTGCCACTTGGGTTGTCTTTCAAAAGACAGATAGATCTTCTAAAGTCAGCCCTATAATACTCCTGGGTTTTCAGCACGATACTGGCCTCATAGTCCCTGGGTTGATAGTTCTGTGACTCTGGCTTTTTAGTGCTCACATGAGATGTGTGTTCTGACCGCTGTGCAAAGTTCAGTTCATGTGTGTGGAAGTGACCTCAGCAAACTCTCACTAGTATTCTCCACGCTTCCCGTCACCACATCTGTCACTTCCACTTTCCATTTTCTGTCCGTGAATACCCTCGGATTGTGCCCCACCTTCACCACCAGACACAAATGGCCTTTTGACAGCAAGTTCGGCCCATCTCCACACTTCCCATACACAACGTTTTTAAGCACGCTTGGTTCCAGATACACTAACTGTCCTGATTCCTCCTGAAAAACACATGTTCTTTAAGAACATGAAAATTCAGGATTCAAGGATAAAATCAAGAGGAGGGGGTCAAAAAAGACACATCAACATAAAGCTGGAAATAAATCCACTTGAGTGCCAGCAACATGGAATGCATTATCATGCCTGAATCAGCCTTCAGAAGAAGCTGGGAAGATGGGGTAATGAGACAGGCAGGTGACAGGAAACACGAGGAGATAAACCTGAACGTAACTGCCCAGCCACACTGTGTCCTGTGGACCAGGACGTCATTGACCCAGGGACAGATTCTGTACATTACTAAAATGTAAAGCTCCCACACAAATATGATTTTACAGCAGAGCCCTTGTTCTGATCCAAGTCTCATTAGCTTTTGATAACTCTAATCTTCTACATGGAGATCAGCTTGGTCTTCCAGACTGACACAGCCATTTTTCCAATCGTGTTGGATTGAGCACGGTAAATAAATAAATGGACGCTTTCCCTCAGCATTTGTGAGTCAGTCAGGGCTCAGAGTTGTGTTTACTTCACCCTTTCTTGCAAGCCAGCACCCCCGCAAGAGACGGAATGCTCAAGGAGGTGGGTCTAAACTGAAACTGAAAAGGGGTGAACTCTCCAGAATAAAAATGATAGAGCAGCACCAGCAACTCAGCCGGCCTTTCTAGGTATCGCTTCCTGTGTCTGACTCGGAGCTTATACGGCTCTCAGCCTGAATGTCACCTGGTCCTCTGCCCGGTATCTCTCATTGTGCAGCACTAAGCTACACTTTTACCTCTTCTTGCAATTACTTATTTATATGTCTGTAAACAAGTTACAGCTCCTGTGACTGGACTGCACTAGATGCTCATAAATGCTCATTTCATCAACTAAGAAGGCCCTGAATATTTTTCCTAGTTTTTTTTTTCCTTATTTCACTTTCATTGTAAGACTGCACACAAAATGGCATCAAGGCAAGTGCCATTATCAATGATATTATGTGTCAACTGCATTTTGTAATTCAGACTGGAAGTTATTCTAATACTATTCAAAGACACATGTTTTAAAAAGTTTTTACTGGGTTCATTTAAGTCTTCCAACTCTTTTCAGCCTCAGTGAAATACTCCAGCCTCTATGCATTTGCCTAACTCTTTTTACACAGGTTCTAGATATGATTATTGTTTTGCTTTGTTTTGTAGACATGAATGCCACTGGAATCTATTCTGTGTAACGTTCTGTTCCTCTATAAAATAGCCACTTAATGCAAAATAGAGGAAGCCTTTGAGCTCTGAAAACCTCTTGACTGTGTGAAATATTCTTGTAACATGCAGCTTGTAGAATCAGTGCATATCCTAATGGTTGTTCAGTAGTTTAAGAGGTGTGTGAGTTATTAGGTGAAGGAAGTCACTAACAGTTAAGCAAAATAACTAAATACATCTGAAGCCATATAATTTAATGTATTAGGAGCAGGTCTTTTGAAAATTTCTAGAAAGTTATCCAATATCCTATTGACCAGTATTTTAAGACACATTTTATAGCTCAAACCCTCAACTTAAGTGCCTACATCGTCCAGTGAGAGAGAAGGAAATGGTAACCCTAGCCACGGGAAAAACCCTGCTTCTTTAGTGCACCATTATTTCCCAGTAGGTATTGTAATTGAGAAGAAACTTCCCTTAAATGTGCTAAATCAATTAATTACCCACATACACTTGTTTTAACATCCTGCACTATTGAAACCACTTCCAGATGCCACATTTGCTAATAATTCCTCCGTCGTCGTGTTTCAGTAGACCTACTGTATCACTGCAGCAGGGAAGGTACAGAGACCCAGAATCATGGCCATCCAGTACCAAAAAACCACTGTTGAGATGCGCTGCATCTTGGTCTGGCCACAAACTCATTCGTCCTTATGAAAATAAGGTAATCTTTTTCTACCTGGAGCTCCAAACAGAACATAAGAAATGCTGTGTTTTGAACAGCACTAGCTATGAGCTTAGTAGTAACTTTACTTTGACATTGCCCTAATTTTTGCATTAACTACTCATTAACTACTTTTCCCATTGAGGGAGTGTAGTTTTTAAAATTTTCTCTTTACTGTTAAATGCAATTGGGTTTTTTTAAGAGTCGAATGCTTTTTTTATGTGAGCGCATTTTTAAAAAAAGTGATTAGAACATAGCCAATGAGTTAGAAGTCGACTGTTGTGGAATAGCATCAGGTTTACCTTAATAATAAGTCTTGTTCATTAAATTTCATTTTGCAAGATGAAGAGATACATTTGGAATTACTTTGCTGCCTTTAGATTTTTTAAAAGCTTTAAAACCACATCACCATTTCTTGAACTTAGTCTCAGGTTTTGTGTATTCTATTAACATAAAACCAGGAGGCAAATTTGCTTTTAATAATTTTCTTCAAGCTTTGTGCTTTATTAGAAGTAACTCATTTACAGAAAACCTTTTATTTGGATTGGTGGTGAGAATAAACACGTAGTTCTCAGTGACTTTTATTATTTATTATAAAGTAATTTGGCCGGGTGTTGTGTAGGCAACTGAAAGAAATAAAAGATTAATCAGAACTACCAATCTTTTTTTGATTTGCAGAGTAACAGGAAACAGCAGTCGAGCCCCGTTTTACTCCCTGAAGGTTTGGTTCAGTATGTGCCGATGATGGGAAACATCGTCCGCCTATAAAGCAACAATTAGGGTCAGTTTCCACTAACTCAATCGGTCAAATGTAAAAATACAAAAGAATGGTATAAAATAAGCACTCTTCTGTGGGCTTCACATGCCAGAAACATCAACAATGTGTTATTCCTGCTGTTTACTAACGCCCCACTGGAATTTTTGGTTTAAAAGTTCATATTTTAATTATGGAATTAAATATAGGAGGGTAACAATTCAGCAATTTTTCCTTGAATTATAAAGGAGAAAAGAGCCCTGTGTTCACTTTTTGATAAGGCAATAGTCAAAATGAAACTAATGGACAAATTATTTAAACTACTTAGATTTTTGGTATGTTTATCTTATTACATGTGCCTTCTATTAATTGATATAAGCACTAGAAAAACAAAGCTTTCTTGAAGTTTTTAGGGTTCTTGGAAGAAAATGCGACAAAATTATTTGTAAAAAAATAAAATAAAGATTCCAGCTTTGGGCCATCACTGCACACTCCCGTGGAATCCCAGCACAGGGAAAGTGACTTTGAGCCTGCTCCCAGGCAGTAAGACCACCCACTGCATCCCAGACTACCCTGGGCCACAAGCAGGGACCAGGGGCCTAACCGGGTCACACCCAGCAACTGCCATGGGACCCAGATTACAGCTTTGGGCCCTCACCATGCGTGCTGGTGGAAACCCAGCACCTGGAAAGGGACTTTGAGCCAGCTCCCAGGCAGTAAGACCATGCACTGTGTCCGAGACCACCCAGGGCCGCACACAGGGACGGGGGCCCAACTGGGCCATGCCCAGCGACCTCCAAGCAGCCAGCGGGAACCAGATTCCAGCCTCAGGCTCTGACTGCGCAATCTGGCAGAATCACAGCACATGGAAAAAACTTGGAATTTAGCTCCCAGGTGGCGAACCTTGGACTACAGTGGATTAACTGTGCCAGTGCAGTGAGTATGACCCTAAAATAGAGGTGTAGAGTGGGTAAATAAGGCCAGAAGTAAAGCCCACTCCAACTAACTGTGAGACCTTGGTGAGTCTGAAAAGAGTGTGGGTGACCACCTCCTACACACAGAAAACACCAGGCAGAGTGAAAATGGCAAAACAAAAAAGCAAAATGCAGTCTCAGACATCTAGTTCACCAGAAGCAAGTGCAGGAGATATTGTAATAGAGGACCCCAAAAGTAACACACCGGGAACCTCTGAAAAGAGTGAGTGAAATAAAAAAACTACTCCATGAGGCTATAGAGGAAATCAAATTAGAAGTACTCTCCCATGTAAAGATAGAAATAACAACCTTAGTAAAGGAGTTGCTGAGCACAGCTAAAGAAGAAATTGAGAAAAAAGTACAGGAGCATGGGAAACTGATTGAAACCTTGAATGAACAATATAGAAAACATGCAGAATTCATGAAACAAACTGAAAGAGACATGCAAGAAACAAGAAGTTCTATTCAAAGCTTGCAAAACCACTTAAATGAAGCTGAGGATAGGATTTCAGACCTTGAGGACAGGATTGCAGTTAGTGATCATGAAAGGATAGAACTTCAAAAAATAACAAAGCAGCATGAAGTGACAATCCAACAGCTTCAAGATGATGCCAAGAGCAACAATATAAGATTAATAGGCATCAGTGAAGAGGCAGGAGTCAAAGCAAATGATGTAGCCAAAATATTCACAGAAGTAATAGAAGAAAATTTCCCTAACATGGGGAAAAAATCTGATATGCAGATAAGTGAGGCATATAGAATGCCAAATAGTCACAATCAACATAGATCCACACCCAGACACATAATAATTAAGATCTCAGATATGCAGCATAAAAACAGAATACTAAAAGCTGTTAAAGATACAACTCACCTACCAAGGAAAGCCCATTAGATTCACAGCAGACTTTTCAGCACAAACCCTCAAGTCAAGAAGAGCCTGGAGTGAGGTATTTCAAGCCCTGAAAGAAAACAACTTTCAACCCAGACTGTTATACCCAGCAAAACTTTCATTCAAATTTAATGGAGAAACAAGATACTTCCATGACAAAGAACAACTGAATAAATTCATGTCCACCAAACCAACCCTAGAAAGAATACTGAAAGACATACTACACAGAGATAAAAATGACCACAATCCCTAAAATAACAACAGAAAGAAACCACCAGGTAGGATAAGCAATTAAATAAGGGGAAAAACAGAAAGCAAACAACTGGAACATAACATGGCAAAGTCATGCCAGTACATATCAGTGATATCCATAAATGTAAATGGCCTCAATTCACCTGTAAAAAGAAATAGACTGACAGAATGGATCAAGAAACATGATCCCACAATATGCTGTATACAAGAAACACATCTGACCCAAAAAGAAACTCATAGATTAAAAGTTAAAGGATAGAAAATACTATTACATGCAACACTAACCCAGAAAAAAGCAGGGGTAACTATTCTAATTGCAGACAACATGAACTTCAAATCTAAAATGATTAAAAGAGATAAAGAAGTTGACTACATACTCATTAGTGGAAAAATTCAAGGGGAAGAACTAACAATTATAAATATATATGCACCAAATACAGGAACACCCAACTATTGTAAGACAGACACTAACGGACATGAAAAATCAAATACACAAGAACACAATTATAATGGGGGATCTTAACAGCCCATTGTCACAAAGAGATAGATCAACTAGACAAAAAGTCAGCAAAGAAATAACAGAACTGAATCATACCTGTGAGCAAATGGACTTAGTAGATGTTTACAGAGTGTTCCACCCAACCACATCAGAATACACATTCTTCTCAGCAGCACATGGGACATTGCCAAAATAGACCATATATTATCACATAAAACATTCTTAAGTAAATGTAAAGGTATTGAAATCATCCCATGCTTAATATCTGACCATAGCACACTGAAATTGCAAATCAAGGGCAAAAGAAATTGCAAAACCTGTACAAATACATGGAACTTAAATAACAACCTTTTGAAGAACCAGTGGGCTACAGATGAAATTATAGAAAAAATAAAGCAATATCTACAATTCAGTGAAATCACAGAAACAACATACTGTAATCTATGGGATGCAATGAAAGTGGTCTTAAGAGGGAAATATATAGCAATAAATTGTCATATCAAGAAAACAGAATGACCACAAATAAACAACCTAATGCTCCATCGCAAGCTTCTAGAAAAAGAAGAGCAAGCTAAACTCAAAGCTCATAGAAGAGAGGAAATTGTAAAGATTAGAGCAGAAATCAATGCAATTGAAACTAAAAAAAAATACAAAGAATTAATGAATTGAAAAGCTGGTTTTTTGAGAGAATCAACAAAATTGACAAACCCCTAGCTAACCTTATCAAGAGAGAGAAAGAAAAAACCAAAATTCACGCAATAAGAACTGGAAAGGGGGAAATTACTACAGATCCCATGGAAATTCAAAAGATCATGAATACCTACTTTGAAAATCTGTACTCACAAAGAATGGAAAACACAGAGGAAATGGACAGATTTCTAGAAACATGTGAACTACCAAAGCTCAACCAAGAAGATATAGCAATTTTGAACAACCCAATATCAGCTATTGAAATTGAAAATGTAATAAAAAAAACTTACCAACAAAGAAAAGCCCAGATCCTGATGGATTCACAGCTGAAATCTACAAGAAATTTAAAGAAGATTTGATGCCAGTACTCCTTAAACTCTTCAATGAAATGGAGAAGAAAGCAATCCTCCCTAAATCATTCCTGGAGGCAAGTATTACTCTGATACCAAAACCAGAGAAAGATACAACCAAAAAGGAGAACTATAGACCAATCTCACTAATGAACATTGATGCAAAGATTCTCAATAAAATACTGGCAAATAGAATGTAGCAAATCATCAAGAAGATTATACATCATGACCAAGTAGGGTTCATTCCAGGAATGCAAGAATGGTTTAACATACACAAATCAATAAATGTAATTCACCACATCAACAGAGCCAAAACCAAAAACTACATGGTCATCTCAATAGATGCAGAAAAAGGTTTTGACAAAGTCCAACACACGTCTGTGATAAAAACCATTCAGAAACTCAGAATACATGGTGTCTACCTCAACCTTATAAAGGCCATCTATGACAACCCAACAGTCAACATTATACTAAACAGACAAAACTGAAAGCTTTCACTTTAAAATCAGGAACAAGACAAGGATGTCCACTATCACCACTCCTTTTCAACATAGTTCTGGAAACACTAGCCAGGGCAATCAAACAAGAGAGAGAAATAAAAGGAATAAAGATAGGAAAGGAAGAAGTTAAATTATCACTATTTGCAGATGACATGATACTCTATATAGAAGACCCAAAAAACTCCATTAAAAGATTGCTAGAGGTAATAAACAAGTTCAGTAGTGTAGCTCGATACAAAGTCAATGCTCAAAAATCAATAGCATTCCTGTACACAAACAAA
Organism: Hydrochoerus hydrochaeris; assembly: GCA_004027455.1. Taxonomy (NCBI): domain Eukaryota; kingdom Metazoa; phylum Chordata; class Mammalia; order Rodentia; family Hydrochaeridae; genus Hydrochoerus; species Hydrochoerus hydrochaeris. The sequence continues at coordinate 18,071 of PVLA01002070.1, forward strand.
AAACTCACTGAGAGAGAAATTATGGAACTATCGCCCTTTACAATAACATGTAAAAAAATGAAATACTTAGGAATCTACCTAACTAAAAATGTAGAAGACCTATATGCTTAAAATTATACTATACTGAAAAAGGAGATTGAAGAAGATATTAGAAAATGGAAGGATATTCCTTGTTCTTGGCTAGGAAGAACCAACATTGTGAAAATGGCCATACTCCCCAAACTGTTATACAGACTTAACACAATCCCAATCAAAATATCATTGACATACCTCCCAGATCTAGAGAAAACACTCTTAAAATTCATTTGGAAACAGAAGAAACCTAGAATATCAAAGGCAATTCTGGACAACAAAGGCAAGGCAGGAGGCATCTCAATTCCTGACTGGAATCTATACTACAAACCCACAGTGATAAAATCAGCATGGTACTGGCAAAGAAATAGACCTGAGGATCAATGGAACAGATTAGAAGATGCAAGCACAATTACAAAGACATCCAGCCACTTGATATTTGGCAAAGGGGCTAAATATGTCCACTGGAAGAAGGATAGCCTCTTTAATAAATGGTGTTGGAAAAATTGGCTCTCCACATGCTGAAGACTGAAACTAGACCCATGCATATCATCACCATGCACAAAACTAAAGTCTAAATGGATCAAAGACCTAAATATTAAAACAGAAACACTAAATCTACTGGAAGACAAGGTAGGTAGAAGTCTTGGAGACATAGGGGTAGGCAGAGAATTTATCAACAAAACACAAACTGCACGGCAAACGCTTCAAAGAATCAACATCTGGGATCTCATATTGTTGAAAAGTTTCTGCACTTCAAAGGAAATCAACAGAGTGAAAAGAAAACCCACAGAGTGGGAAAGAATTTTAGCCAGCAACCCCTCAGACAAAAGACTTATGTCTAGAACATATAAAGAATTGGAAAACATCAAGGCCCCCAAATTCAAAGACCCTCTCCAAAAATGGGCATCTGAGATGAACACACAGTTCTCAGAGAAAGATATACAAATGGTAAATAAATACATGAATAAATGTTCACCATTACTGGTCATTCAAGAAATGCAAATTAAAACAACATTGAGATTTCATCTCACTCCAGAAAGAATAGCTGCCATCAAGAAATCAACTGATAACAAATGTTGGCGAGGCTTCGGGGAAAAAGGAACACTGCTCCACTGTTGGTGGGAATGTAGACTGGTGCAACCACTATGGAAATCCATATGGAGAATTCTCACAAGACTAGGATTGGAAGTTCCATTCAATCTAGCTATTCCCCTCCTGGGTATTTTCCCAGAAGAACTGAAAAGTTCATATCACAGTGACATATATGCCCCCATGTTCATAGCAGCACAATTTGTTAATTGATGAATCTTGAAAACAACCAAGATGCCCATCAACTGCAGAGTGGATGAAAAAGATGTGGTATTTTTACACAATGGAATATTACTCAGCAATAAAAAAGAATGATCTTGAGGCATACATAGGTAAATGGAGACAACTTGAGACTATCCTCATTAGTGAAATAAATAAGAATCATATTTATAAATATCACATTGTGTCTCTAGTGTAAAAAGTAATAAGAACTATAAGGGTAATAAACCCAAAATGTGTATTGCTATTGTAAAAAAGAGAGGAAAAGAAAGGGCTCTAAGGGATATAACTGCATGTATGTTTGAGTGTGTAAAATAGATGAGCATATTTCTGAATCTTTGTTGGATCTTTGAGCAGAACTGTTTGCAGTCTCACTGTTTGAATGTCTACTATGTATCCATTAATTTTGTAACTTGAACAACTACATCCAAGATGACAATATGTAATTTATCAATTAGTGATTTCTTAGTGTTTTTTTCTCTTTTTTCTTTTAGAATTCTGTATTGTTGCTACCCTTTTTCTTTTGCTTTTTTTTCTCTTTAAATAAAATTTTTTAAAAATGCATAATTGGTATTGTAAAAAAGAAATAGGAAGTTCTATAAAAGATATAACTGCATGAATATTTAAGTATATAGGATGGATAACCATACTTCTAAGTTCTTGTTTTATTGTTGAACAGATCTGTTTGCAGTCTCACTGCTTGAATATCTACTTTATATGCTCTAATTTTGTAACTTGAACAACTATTTCTGAAAGGACAATATGTAATTTATCAACCAGTGATCTCTTACTGTTTATCCTTTTTTAAAAAATTCTATAATATTTCTACCTTTTTCTGTTTTTTCTCTTTAAATAAGATAAAATAAAATTTAAAAACCCTTTTTAGGATGTATTCTGATATTAGGATAATAAAAAGTGATTTGTATTAACAATAACTTATGCAAGATGGGACCTTAAAATCTACTGTGAAGCAGTGGTAGAGAAAGATAACAAGAGGAAAAAGACAGAATTCAGATTTTTCAGGGAAGAAAGTGAAAGCAGTAATAGTTCTAGGTCATTAAATACTGTTATACAGTCACTCACAATCAAGTACTTTTTATTTACATGCACACGCAGAATACGTCTGAGCTATATAGAATGAACTGAGAAGACACAGGAAGGTTGTCTCTGGCTTTCAGGAGGAAGAACTGAGAATAACTTACTGTTCTGTTGAGATGGATTAGTTCCACATCTACTGGGAAAAAGGAATGGAGCTCAGTGATGCTTAAGGAATTTTTCTAATCCACCTTTCTTGATAAATGTACCTAAAAGCCATTATACTAATGTTAGTAGTGGTGGTTCCCTTGTTTATAGCCTTTCAACTACTTTAACATGTTATCCAAAATATCAACATTCTTACTGTGCCCTCGGATGACATAGAAAGCAGCTCATTCTTATAGAGTTTCTTCATAACTAACATTTTGCAAATGGCAATACATCATTTTCATTTGTGAACTTTCACATGAGCACAATTCATCATCAGTCCTTTGCTTCAGTTTCGTAGGGATACGCAAAGTCACAGAATTTTTCTTGGTGACTAAAAAGGACACCAGTTTCATGCCTCTGGGTTCCTTGGCACTAGAACTGGTTCTTGAGATTTTGTTCAGTTCTATTCCAAAACAAAACAAAAAAAAATTAAAATGAAAGAGAGAAAATTCTCCTCTGGTTAGAAGGAGGAGAAGATGAAATAGCCGTGCAGCTTTCTTGTGAGTCTCTGAGATTTACACTGTCAGAGTTAACTCTTCTGAGTGAGCAGATGATTACCGGACCTTGAGCCACCTGGCTCTGTTTGTCTCTTTCACCTCAATCTTCGTCCTTTTCCTGATTTTTCTATGCCCTCTACGTAGCCAACTACTTTTAGTCTTCAGCAGCTCTGAATCTTGTAAGTCTAGATTCTCTTGCTTAGAAAGTGTTTACCCCTAGGCATCCCAAGGTTGGCGCTATCTGACTTCAGTAATTTTTCCCAAGAATTCTAAGGTGCCTGAGAATTCACTGTATTCTCGTCATGGTAGATTTGGTCAATCGAGTGCTCTCAAACTCCAACTCACCATTCCCTGATGCACTTTCTTGCCATGCAAATCTTTGTTGCAGTTTTTTCCCCCATAAATCCTTGTACTTAAAATTCAAGAGAAAAATAAATTCCTTCACTTTGACGCATCCCTGTAAGACCTAAGAAGAGAAAATACAATGGACCTTCTGTTCAAACTTTTCAGCTGTTTCTGCTGGGGCACAGGCAATAGAAAAATGACATTCTTAGGCAGCAACACTCTCATTATAAGTGATATATCCTGTTATGGCTATTATCTAAAAATGTCCCTCCAAAGATTCACCACTGAAGGCTTGGTTGAGGGCTGATGGATGTTGGAAAAACCGCTAGACCATGAGGGCTGTAACTTCACTAGCAGATTAATACTGACAAGGTCATAATGAGATGCCATCACTGGAGGGGATGGGAATGGGAGGTGGGGTACAGTTGAAGGGAATAAGTCATGCGGTTACATTTGGTCTCTGGCTTTCTCCTCTCTGACTCCTTTCTTCTGTCTCTGCTTCCTCACCATCACAAGGTGAGCAGCTTCCCTCTATCCCATCTGTCCACTGTGATGTCCTGCCTGGTCACACAGGACTACAGCAATGGAAACAGCTCACCTTGGATTGATACCTCTGAAACTGTGAATTAGAATAAAGCTTTCCTCTTTGCAGCTGTTTTTGTCAAATACTTCACAACAGCAACATGAAGCTAGCATACCTTTCTATCAGATCGTGGCAACTGCAGAGAGTTCTTGGGTTCACCAATTACAGCAGCAGCTAAGAAGAGAAAGCAGCCAAGGTAAGGAGCAAAGAATGGCATAACTTCTATACTTTCTATTAGTCATGCTCATATTGACCTAGCAAAGTCTTCATCAAACTTCGTAGGGACTTTGTCCTGTTATAAAACGAAGGACTGTATGAAATAGAAATTAGTCCAAGGTTGAAACATTTCCCAGAGGTCGCCTTTGTCAACTGTCTCTCTAGGCGATTATCACCAATAGTGGGTTATCTATTACAATCAGCACTAAGAGACAGAGATAGTTCCTTAGATACAGTAACAGATACCCACAAACATTTACTAGCTCTACTATGAATAGTATGTGGTTTTAACTCTGCTGAGGGCCCCTCATGAGCTTGGAAAGTGAGTCAGAGCCAAGGTACAATCAGCTGACTCAATAAATTTATTCCAACTGCTAATCATGTCCAATAAAATCCAAACCAAAAAATAGCCAACTAAGCTATTTTGCTGAACTAGTTCACTGATTGAGCACATAATATACCAACAGAGCTAGTCAGGCTAACAACCCAGCTCCTCTTCAGCACGTAACATAGGAAAGCTAACTTTTGTGACTGGATAAGTAGTGAATCATTCTTCAGCTGCTCAGCCTGTCTTGGGAGAGACCCAAAGCAACTGCTGGGTTGGGAGACTTACACGTTTTAAAAGTATAAGACACACAATATCCCACTTAGACTCATGTCTAGTCTTAGCTTCCTTGCCACTGGCTGGTTGTCACATTTGAGCTTTAACTACATGTTAATGTCAACAATTCAGCTTTTAAAATGGATTCAGCGCAGCCCAAAAATATATATTAGAATGTTGAGAATATAGATTAGATTGCATAGCAATGGTTACCTACCATGCGATTTCAGGGCTTTAGTCATTGCTTGCTCTGGGTATGCCCAGGAAATATTAGTAAAATTTTCTCTTGAATGACAAGAGCAGAAATTAGAAAATATCACACAGTCATTTTCTATAGCTGATGAAAAATGAAATTTTTATCACTTGCAGCTTTGCTCTTACGTCTGTTTCCTGGAAAGCAAGAATTCGGAGCCAATAACAAGTATGCTAATTACAATTGGGACTATAGCTTCAAAATCTTTAAGTAAATGCTGAATACTTCAGTTCAGTCAGGAAATTTGCTAAGACACATTTCTTCTGGCAGCTTCCAAGGAGAATGTCTGTTTCTAATACTACAAAGATATACCAGATTTGCACTCTTAAATAAGCACAGTTTTACAGCTCCTATTGGAGTCTCACTGAGCTCTTGACTGAGTTTTCAGCTCTGAGTATCAGAAGGTAGCCCACGCAGAGACTTTTCTTTGGTGCCAAACATACTATTGCTCTGGACAGCATTTAGCTCTGAATCAAAAGAGCTAATTGTTTTATTTTTATTCCATATAAACTCAGTATCACTGAACAATGCCAGATATAAATGTCCAATTTGTAGAACCCAGTGTACGCAGGTTTAGGAGCAGGGTGGGTACAGCCCAGCCACCGTCACCCATTCTGGCTGTCTGCAAGGACTGTTCCAGTCTTCACACTCAGATCTACTATGTGGCGATCTCTATTATTTTCAGAAAAGTAAGCATTGCTTTCCAATGATGTCTTCGTTTCCCTAATTTAAAACTTGCATGGGACTCTAGTGAGCATTCAAATTAGTGACAAATGGTAGAAAAGATTTTCTAAGTCTACTCTTATTGCTCAATGTTTTTATGAAGAAAATAGTAAAGGCAAAAGTAGGCTTCACTTGAAAAGACCTAAGTGTATCAAAGAAGACCTATAAATATTTTAGGTGAATTTCTTTTATGGCTTCAGTCTCTTCTTCTCTATGGTGATAAGAGAAACAAAATCCTGTCCATCAAGAAAATTCCAGACTTTTCTACACCCTGGAGGACACAGGACAGTTGTGCTTGCCTTGGCAGGGCTTTGGGTTGCCTTTTTACCAGGTACCTGCTCAGTGTGTGCTTTCAAATGATTGAAATTCATGCTGATGTTTTTGTACAGGAACAGTCAGAATATCTTTGCAGTTTGTGGGCAAATGGTCTAATTTTCTGTGTGGTTTAGACCATGTAAAAATCTGAAAATACTTTGATGCCATGCATTGAGAGCATTCAAAAGAGTAATCATATTTATAATACTACCTGGAATTTGATACACTTCAGAGGAAGAGGAAAAGCAAACAGGCTCTTAACCACCCTCAGTGAGTGTCATTAGCATGGCCTTCGCGTCTGAGCTAGGCAAGACTGAGAATCATACTGCACGCTGAAGGTGTCACACCTGGTTCACTATCATAAAAGTCATGTAAGATAAAACACTGTTACCCAATCTCAGGGACAAAGAAACTAAAGTTTGGGAGAGTAGAGTAGCTTGCCTGAAGTCATGTAGCTATGAAGTGTCAGGGCTGAAACTGATACATTCTACTCTACATGACTAGAAAAACTTGCTTTTTCTGTTAGGTTTTTGTAGAAGAATGAAAGCAGTAGGAGAAAGACACAGCAGCTTTCTTTCAGGAAGAGTAAAATAGTACAGTATATGCTGCACTCTTTGTTCTACGCAATTTCCTGAGGGCATCTGGTTCTAAAATATGGATAAAGTAAGTGATGAAATGTGTAAGTCAGAAATCTCACGTTCTGTGTCTCACTTCACCAGAGCACAGAGCACAGGGAGCGTTTACAGAGCAGCAGCTCGGTGGCTACTCACCTCTGCCTGCAGAGTGTGCATGGTCAGGGATAATGGTAACAAACAGAAAGCTGTGTTATTATTGTCCAAAGAGAGAGTACAGTAAAGGAGAATCTCCAATTCTGAGCTCAAAAGGATTTTAGCTCTATCCAGTGCCTGAACTGGTCTCACACATATGATCATTTCTTGTGCCCTGTAACTGACCCAAACAGCAGATTTCCTCTTCTGAGTCATTTACCCATTTATCCTTTCAACAAATTAACACTTATTTCTTTCAAAATTACTGTACACCCAACCACGCCTATACCCAGCAAATCCAGGGTGGTTTTCCTCAAGTCCTTTCTCACATGAAGCCAGCGTCTTTGCCTGCTGGTTCCAGTCTTTGGCACACATTGTACCCTAAGAACCATTCAGACCATTTCCACATGACATTACTTCAAATATCTCCACTCATCAAACACGTCGCTTTGGATGACAGCGAGTCCTTCCTCCTCTGCTGCTCTTTATTTGTCTCCTTTCACTTCTAGACGACTCAGAATGGGGAGGCTTTTTCCTTTTGGGGTAAAAGGTTTAGGAGAACGAAAATGGGGAACCAAAGGAGAATGGCAGGCAAGGGAGACGTCACTGCTGTCCACAGGTGCCTCTGACTTGCCTTGAAGGAATTTCGAGAAAGGGCATTCTTGATCTATGTAGCAGGGCATTAGATGATATTAGAAAATAAATCAGTTTGAATGAAAACAATGAGCGTATATTTGGCTAAAACAACCCTCGCCTTCTGGTGCCTGAGGATTTATTTGCAGAGTTGTGGATGAGTAGATATATATGAATAAAAAGGGGATAGTGTACAGGTTTCCTCACATGATGTGGTTCCAATTCTGAAGCTCTCCTAACAGCTGTGCTATGAGTTTCTTTTATTTTGTGTATATCTGCAACAAAATGCAACACCCAAAACTAAATTCAAAGCTGTTTCTAATTGAATAGTAGAGGTAAAGGAAAGGGGCAGAAACCTGTAATCAATGAGATTGGTCACGGAATGTTTACTGTCCCTGCATCTGTCCATAAAAGGAGTTAATAAAAGAGGTCACACAACTGCTTAAACTGACTTTATTTTTTTAGTATATTTCTTTACCATATTCTATAAAATATCTTAATTTCTAAATAAAACTGTAGTAAAAAGCAAATACGTAGTACACTCAAAAACCTAGTGCATATATGGAGTTCCATGGTATCCATGGTTAGGGTCTTTGAAACCACACTCGTGAATAAGAAGGGACCACAGTTTCATACCGCTGTTTGTAAAAACCCAGTTTAAAATACCTTTTTAGGGTTGCTCACAACATGGTACATAGCAGCTCTTTCCCTTGTTTCATTTATCACATTTGTAATAGCAAATCTACTAAGTGGGCTCCAAGTGTATTGGAGAATTAAATTCAAAATCCGAGTTAAGTTTGAGCTATTTTCCTCTTTGTTCAGACTCAATCTGTTATGCTTTATTTTCCTCCACATTTGGCTTTTTTGTGGGAGGCAGTGAAACTCTTCTGTTCACTAAACTTTAGGAAGTCCCGGGGCTAGGTTCCATAATCTCTAACATAATTCACTTCCGACTCACTTTTCTGAGGAACATTTTGCCACACACTTGTTCTCTGTTGCAAAAGCACGGGGTGAGCTGCTGGCTGATGAGAGCATGGTCCAGCCAGCACAAGGATGTGCTTTGGCAACCCAGAGAACAACCGGGCAAACAGCACCCGCTGCAGATTGAGCCAGATCTTCCCCTTGTAAGATGTGTAAGCTTGGTTAATTTACTGGGTCACTATGAACTTCAGTTTCCTGCCCGTTAGATTTGTTGTCTAAAAAAGAATTACTATTCACTTATATGGGTATGAATTTAATTCTGTGTGCTTAGCTTATGAAAAATAGGCAAAGCTGACTAGTATAATAAAGCATCTAGCCTTTGCCTGAAACACAAAAATGTTTAATAGGAATTAATACACTCATGTGTTTTCTACCTTTTTTATTTTTTCTGCCACTGAGCATTCTTTTCATGGAGAAATCAAAACATATACCTGTTTTGATCACAGCCCAGTTTTCAGAGGGCAAACTTGCGAGGCTATCTATGGGTCTAACACAATTTTCTACGTAGCAAAGGGTACGAAGATCCAAAATAGGTGGCATAAGCTGAGTAAGCGTGGACAGGTGAGATGCTGTTCTTCTTACAGCAGACATCTGGGAAATCATTTGCTTAAGTATTTCCATTTTTCAAAACATATTTTACTTTAAAACCATAGATAAAACAGCCTGTTTTCTTTTACTTCTGTCCCCAAATTAAAAATGTCTTCCTTCAGCATCTTTCTCACTGTCTAGATTTCATCAGTTAATATCAATTCCTGTTTTTAACATAAAATCCATCACACTCCAATTCAACCTCTGCACCGTTTGACATCTTGTAATATATAAAGTCCACCACAAAAAAATGTATATGCACTTCAGGAAACAAAAACTAATGTGATTTTTTTCAACAGATGTCCATCCCGTTTGGCACCTCTTGTAATTGTAGAGGACAAAGGTGATATGTATCAATTGCATGATGCTTCGATAAATTTAGTATTACAGTATTTTTACATGCTTTTCTTGTGTACACACATTTTTAGTAGACTTTGCATATTAGTCCTTCACTAAATATTATTCTTTCGAATCTAACTTTTTGTTGTTTGAGGGAACATTTTTGTCATTGTGTAGTACAAGCCTCATTAACAAACCCATATTTTTTTTCAGTGTTTTATCTTAAAAAAAACAAAAGAGGATACAGAATTTCAAAAAATAGTAGGAAATTAACACTAGTTATTGTATTGCATATTATCTTAAAAGTAGTTATTCAGGTTACAAGATTTAGCCATAAAAATGATTAATCAATGAAACACAAACTGTTCTTTTTTAAGAATTTACAGAGATTAGTACTATAGTTATCTATCTTGCATGTATATATTACACACACACACACACACACCCATATTCTTAACTTTTTCAAGGATATGTTTGTGTGTGTGTGTGTGTGTGTGTGCGTGCACACATACACTCATGCACATACCTTGTGTTCCTTGTAGAATCTGTTTAAGCAAAACAGGTATTTTTGACTCTACTGGTAATAAGAGAAATAATAAATAACATATACATGAATCTTTATGAAAATGTGTGCTACAATCACAAGCTAGTTAAAAATAAGAGAATTTTCTTGGACACATTGGTCAAAACACCATTTCTTTCTTTCTTTCCTTTTTTTTTTTTATACTAGGGACTGAACCCTGTACTTGTCAGGCAGGCCCACTGAGCTCTATTCTCCAGCCAAGAACAGTCAGCTTTTACCAGTTAAATATTTCCATCTAGGAACGAACCTCCAAAGGACAGCAGAACCATACTTTTACCCACCGAGTGTGTTGGCCTATCCTAAATACTGTTCCCTACTTCCACGAAGCCAGCCAACAATGAGTGAAGCCAATTAATCAATCAATCAATTGAGAAGGTAATATTTATTCTAGGCTCAGTACTGCAGTAAGCACTCCACATCTACTATATGAATATGTCTTAGGAATTGTCTCAAGGACTTTTATCTAAGAAAACAAAGCTAAATAAAATATATAAAGTAATCCTAGAGGAAAAGCTGCCAAAGTGACGCTTTGGAGCTCACACATGAGAGTGATTCAGAAAGACCACAGCTTGCTGTCTGATGAGCAAGGGTCAAAGAAATAACATCAACTGGAACTTTGGAGGACATAGTAGGAAGCAAGTACCAACCTGCAAGCTGCCCAACAGCCTTAATGAGTAGACAGAAGTTTAGGCTTCAAAATCCCTCAGTGGCCAGCAAGGCACCATCATGAAGGTTTGCTCAGTTCTCCCTGCTATTTACATGAACAGCAGAATATGCCAAATACGGGGCCTTGAGCATTCACGAACGCAAGTCCTGTTCTCAGCTGAGCACACCCTGCCACGTGGGAGTGGAGGCCGAGGAGATTCAGTCAGGTGTGGTGAAGCCGGCTTGGCTGCACCTTGCCTGTGGGTCCAGCATCCAGCGAGGAGGTCCTGCCCTGCCTTGTTGCTCCATCACTGAGCTCTAAAGAGAGAAGCAGCATCAGGGCCCTCAAATCCCCCCTCATGGACTGTGTTCAAAATTTCAAGCAGTGCTATCGTAAGAGGTGCTAATGCTGTGGGCTGCTTTGTTTTTCTAAACAGTACAAGACAGTGTCCCTCAACGAGTGAAGGAAACCATGTAAGCCTATATAATAGGCCGAGGCAAGTGAAAAATCTCTTGGATCAGGGACCATGTCTCCCTAAAGACACCGAGTCTCCTTAGAAATCACAGATAATCCAGCTACCCCTTGGATTAAATAGGGGAGGCTGCAGTACAGTCTATGATGCCACAGAGTCATAGGGTAGAAAGAACAGGTCAAAATCACAAAGCGCGAGCTGTCTACTGATGTCACTATTCACTATGGTTATTTCTTGTTGGGTTATTTTAAATACTGTATCTTACTCTCTTCTCACAACAGTGTAAGCAAAATATGAGAGCAACAGGGGGGCAAAAATACTTGTGTCTAGATAAACAAGCAAGGCACCCAGGATACAGCTCAGCGGCACAGTGCCTGCCTGGCAAATGCAAGGTCCTGAGCTTGATTCCTGGTACTAAAAAAAGAATAGATAGTAAGCAAGGATTCTGCATAGCCCTGCTTTGCAACTGCCCTGGCTAGGAAGAGAGAGTGCCATGCACCAGGAAGAGAGGGTTTGCATCTTGGCTCTGCCAATGTGCTGTCTCTGTAAATCTGATTAACCTCTCCATGTCCAAGTTTCCCCACTGGTGATGCTTGTGTTTGCTTCATGGGGTCATTACTAGAGTGAGATGTGATAAATGTTTAGGAACATGCCTACTATGGGATAAGGCTTATTGTACACTAGCTTATCTGTTAACACGTTTGTATCTCTCCTGTTGACAGTGTCTACCATTGAAAATGTAGATTGACTTTAAGGCTCTGAGTCCTGGTTCTTCTCTAAGAGAACAAAGGCTGCTCTTAGCATCTGTTCCTGAGAACAGAGGGACTCGCTTCCTGGGGCACAAGGGTGTCACACGGCACAAACAACACATGTGCAGATACGTTAAAATGGCATGGAAACACCCCGCCAACAGATGAAGGCATAAAGAGAATGAGGTAAGTATACGTAACTGTAGTATTCAGTCAGGAAAAACCAAATCATGCAGTTTATAGGAGAATGGATGCAATTTGGGAACATTGTGTTAAGCCAAACTCAGAGAGGTAGATATTCATGTTTTCTCTTATATAAGAAACCTTTATATACAGACATAGAAGACGACAGAAAATGAGAGAGTGGACTTTTATAGATAACTTAAGGAATTAGAGAGAAGACAGAGGGAAAGGAGAGCAGAGTTTGGGGGTTAAAAATAATCAAAATATGTTTTATGCATATATAGATCTACAAAATAGGCTGGAGATTTAGCTCAGTGGCATAAGCGACTGCCTGACAAGTGTAAGGTTGCAACTTTGATCCCCAATACAAAAGAAAAAGGAAAAGAAAAAAATGACAAGTTTGCAACATCAGTACACCTTGATAAAAAATGGTACCCACCAAGTAAGTTTCTCAAAAATGATACCTAGATTATCTCAATTTCACAATATTTCCTATACTAGTAAGTGGAAGAAATGTGGGTTTGGGAAGAAGGAAAAGGAAAAACTTGGCGGAGGAACAGGTGATGGTGATGTATGGGGGAGGGTGATGGGAACAACAATGAGACTAAATGTTAACATTTACTAGTAACCAAAATCCTAGGAAAAAAGTTGATAATCAGTTAGGACTGCGATGAGCACTAGAATCAATGTGTTGAATTTCCCTTAGAACCTCACAGTGAGAAGCAACTCAGCAAAGTAAAACAGGCTCGAGTCACACAGAGAGCTCCGGAGCAGGAGCAGTGCAGGCCGCACCTCACCGGAGTCCTGTCTGGTGTCTCCCCAGGCAGCTCACACTGAGCACCCACAGTGGCATTTAATATATTTAAGGAAACTCAGGAATCAGGGCCATGCACAGGCTGAGGTCATAGCTATTGAGGTAAAATACAACTTCATGCTTGTGGTGTTTAGTGTTTCACTGACTCTGCAGGCCTAAAGCCTGTAGTCTGATCATCTACTCAGAGGATAACAAGCAACGTAGCATATAGGGAGGATCTCCTTCGGGAGGTGGTAGCCATTGTTAATTCCCTACTATACTGTTTTGAAATCCTGTATCATTTCATTGCTTTGTTTGGTTGGCCTTTATTCTGTTTTGTCTTGTTTGATTTTATTATATCTGATGGCATAGGCAGCTATTTTGAAGATAACAAGATACATTATGGTTGCCATTTTGGATTTACTACTATCTTGTTTTGAAGTCCTATTTTGCATTCATTGTTTTGTTTTGATTGGTTCTATTCTGTTCTGTTTTGTTTGATTTTTACTATGTCTGAAGTTATGGGCAGCTATTTTGAAGATAACAAGAGGCATTATGGTAGCCATTGTTGATTTTCTATTACCTTGTTTTGAAATCCTGTGTCAATTACACTGTCTTTCTTTGATTGGCTATATTCTATTTTATTTTGCTTGGTTTTATTCTCTCTAAAATAATTTTTTTTTTAAAAAAGGAGACTCAGTAGTCAGTATTCTTTGCATTAATTTCTAAGAAATTGTTTTGTTATCTGAACATTATAAATGGAGCAATCACCACATTAAAAAGAGATGTTCTTTCCTTCTTTGGATTCAGAGTGAAAATGGGTAAAGCCACTCATATTTTTTTATATTTTTTCTTTGCACAGCTTCCTTTCTATATATACTCCTGATATTTTTGCTACCTGATAAGTTCTTCCTTCCTCATGTGCTTGAAGTTTCTCTGTTTTTCAAATAAGTCGAAGCAGCTAGGGATTCTCCCAACTTCTGGAAAGAAACTCCTCTCTTTTGAATTTCCATTGATCTCATCTTGTTGTTCAAGATGGAACTCAGGACTTCTTGCATGTCAACCATGATAATCTCCCATTTATATTTATTAGTATTTCTTTCAAGACAATTTTTGCTCACACTATTTAAATATATTCAGCTCTCCTGCATTACCAAACATGGTGTCCCGCACAGAGTTTGTTTCCAATATTAATAGTAATCATACTTTTAAAAATAATGCGGTCTCCATCTCATTTAAAATACACAGCCCCATATATAGAACATGATTTCTTTGATCTACAACAGAAATCCCAGTGTCTGACAACTGAAACACTTCCTTACAGAGATATCTGAACAAAATGTATATTCACATAAAGCAGCATTTTAAAAATTAGCTCATTTTCTTATTGTTTCATTAAAACTAGCAATTATGCCACTTAACATCAAGAAGTCATGAAAAACAACCAGTCCTTGATCACATTATCACCTATTAATCATCATGGGTGCAATTTAATTATATATTTTAACTTCAGTATATTTACGGAAAGCCAATTAAGCTTTTGTGACTTTGGTTTAGGATTGTAAATCCTCTTCTTGTGTTGCCAAGAGTGAAAACACAAACCAGGGGGAAAATGCACCCAAGGGAGTCGGATAGCACAAAGCTTCTTTGCAAGAGGCTTAGTTCCTTTGCATCCATTGCCTTATGCATTTTCAGGGAGAAAACACATAATGGCATGTGCTGGTCTGTGTTCGTGTGTGCATATTTCTACTAAAATCCTTTGTACACAAACATGCTCTCTGACTTGTCTGGACTTTGGCTATTACTTTTCTTTACCTTACTAACAAATTGTCAAGCTAGAGTAAGCATTATTAACTCAATTTTATAAAAGATTGAGATATACAAATTTTTGCAATGAAGTTCATGCAGCTAATAAATGCCAGTTTTGACACAAAGCCAAGTCTGTCATCAGACTCCTAGTTTTTCAATCTTTCTACTATTCTTCGGTACCATTGTGTATTTTTATATTTTCATAACAAAATTCATCTTGTAGCCGTACATGACGGTGCATGCCTGCAATTCTAGCACATGGAAAACTGAGGTAGAAGGATCTTGAACTGTAGGCCAGCCTGGGTTACCATATGATGAGATTTGTCTCAAAAAAAAGAAATGAACGAAAAGAAAAAATCTTTGAGAATGACAGCAATAGTAACAGTGATAAACCAAGCCATCATAAATGTTTTAAATCCCAGATTTAGATTGTGTCAGGGTGAATTGACGTTTTTAAGAGTTTGAGTGTTTTTCTTGGGTCAAATCATAGGTAACACTTATTTCCTTTTCAAATCTTTGAGCACATTCTATTGCTCTCACAGAGTTAAGCAATGTGGAGGCCTTCAATTCTGAGGAGGTATTAAACACAAATAAATGCCTCTCCTATCACATCTGATTAATGAATTGTGTTTTGATAAACAAAGTCACTAAAAATTCTTGTCTACCATGAGTTGGGATTGCAACTATAGCATGGGTTTTCGCCTGTGAAAAATCTTGTTTTTAAAAATAGTTGAGCTGTCCCAAAAATAAAAGAATTAAAGCATCAGGTAGATTTTAATGACCACAGCAGCTCATAGTAACTACCTGTTTTATGAACAAACTTACCCAGCCTTTAGTTGGGACACCTGTTCATGAGTCTTTGAAATCACTTTCCTTTCCAGGCCTGGAAGCTGATTCTTGACGTACATTCAGGCTTGAAAATGAGTAAACTGGAAGATAAGGATTGAAGGCACAAGAAATGCAAGCAGGTATGCTGGTCCATGCCTGAAACCCCAGCTTCTAGTGAGGCTGAGGCAGGAGGATAGCACATTTGAGGCCAGCCTGGGAACCTTAGCAAGATTGTGTCTCAAAACAAAATAAAAAAGGTCTGACAGTAGAACACTTATCTAACCTACGGGAGGCCTTGAGTTTCATACCTCATAACTCAAAAAATAAGTAAAATGAAGAAGTTACAAATGCAGGGTGTCCCTCCTCCCTAATCAAAAGGACTCAAAGTTATGCCAGGCCAAGTAACAGCATGCACTAAAACCAAACCATTCTCTACAGACTGCTTCTCAGTTCTCCACCCTGCAGCCCCATAGCACAAGCGCAAGCCATTTCTCACCAAAGATTATTAACTTTCCTTCTGTGATGCCATTTCGCTGGAGACATGCAATTACCCTGCAGAAAAGGTGCCTTGTGAAGAAGTTGGCTCCAGGCAGCCTGCCGACCAAGTGACTGGGCCAGCAGCTCCTGCTTGGGTCCCGGTGGACTCCAGGAAACCGTGTAGGTGGGGTGGTCTCTGTGAATGGTAATTCAAGGGGCAGGACAGAAAGCATGAATGTAATTTAGTAGAGCTCACCGTTTCAGCCAGAAAAGGCCCAGGAGTCCCCAGGGAGATCAAGTTACCTGTCTGTCCCCCACAGGGACACCCTGTCCCCTACCACCTTAGGCAGGCTCTGGAGAAAAACCACCAGCACCGTGCCCTCCCTCTAGTCAGGGGACAGAGGAGCCTGGTGAATGCCAGGACTGCCAGTGGTCAGACCTTTGTAAACTTGAAAGGGGTGAAGCCGGGGTGCGGCCAGGGAAGGTTGGAGGGGTTTCAGGAAAAGATCCACAAAAGCGGT
The DNA here is from genome assembly GCA_004027455.1 of Hydrochoerus hydrochaeris. Lineage (NCBI taxonomy): Eukaryota > Metazoa > Chordata > Mammalia > Rodentia > Hydrochaeridae > Hydrochoerus > Hydrochoerus hydrochaeris. The sequence continues at coordinate 34,601 of PVLA01002070.1, forward strand.
TCAAAGTCCTTTGAGAACATAATCCAGGATTTATTTTCTGAAATAAAAACCTGGAAGGAAAAATAAACATACATTAAACTATTAACGACTAAATATCACTTAGGGATTTGACCATATTTTCCTTCTTATAATACTGTTATGGACCCCAAGCCAGAACACTCAGAAAGACTAATTACAAATGAAATCGAGACCATTAAGCATTCGATTCACTCTTGTCAAATGTATTTAGTATATTATATTGGGTTACATTTATTAAAAAAAAAGATAAATCTCTTAACCTAACCAAAAACAAATTGGCCTTTAAATGAACCAATGAGAGAAGCATTAGTGTTACAGAACAATTCACCCAGTGAAATCTTCAGAACTCAATTTTTTAGTAAACCTGGTCCAGAGAATGACCAGCACGAGTCGAAGAGAAGATAAACCAAGCCACGGCATCAATTGAACATTTTATTTCTAACTTGCCCTGCTAAAGTCTGATCCTAGAACCTCAAAGGTAAACTATGCTTGAGTCCCAAGGGGACCAAAGTTGTCTAGAAGTCGGTTGATTTCAGAGGCATTGGAGATGAATAATCCCACCCTGCTTGCCCCAGCTTCCAGGCCTCACTTCTCTAAGATTGAGTGTTTTACTGTTATCTTACATTTGTTTACCGCTATCTTCAAGTTTAAGCCTCTTAGGTCAAGGACCTTGTCTTTGGTGGTTTATACTTTCTGAAGCAATATATTCCTCTGTAAATAATGTGTTTAATCATCAAAAGATACTTCAGTTGGATTTCCCTGCAAAAGAGAAAGTTATTTAAAGGGTGCCTTGGAGTTAAAGCATGAGAGAATCGTTACTGAACCTGTTTCTATGAGCTCCGTCGACACGTACTCAACCCGGAAAGCTGGTGGGCACACAGAGCTACAGTCACCATCAGGAAAGCTGTTTCCTGGAGAGTTTGGGTAAGGTGAAAGTGTCGCTGACCAAGTTCTCCAAATGAGGTAACAAGTGATAAACCCACTAATTATTAATTTGGGAACATTCACGATCAAATAGTTTTTTTCAATGAATATACCTTTGGGGTGTGAAGGGTACAGTCAGACCTCATTACCAGCATGATCACAGGTTCATACTTAATCATTTCACTTGCCCTAACTTGGGTGCATGTTGTGATTCTCAAACTGAGTGGGCATTTGCCACTGAATAGTACAAGAACTGAAACATGTGCAGTCGGATTTCAGGGTCCCGCCTGCTGGTGGCATCTGTGTAGTACAGAGCCCCAGAGGTGAGTGTGTTTCTGATGCCCCACTGGGAAAGGGATGGCTATCTATGCCTGGATAATGGAATGGACTTACACGGGTGCTGCCTTGTGCTTTGCCTAAGTCTGTGGTGGTCCTGTGGTACGCTATTGAAGAAGAAAGCCTGGAAGCTCGGATTCAGGATTCAGGTGGTCTCTTGATTCATCACCACACACAGAAACATCACTCGTGAAGATTTATTGAGAAACCCCTGTGTCATCTCCTTGATCAGTTTGTGTGGGATCCTGGCATCAGAATATTTTGAAAGCTTCTCAGGTGCCTTTAATATGTAGCCAAACTTGAGAGGCACTGGAAGGGATGAAAGGATATTTCTGCAAAGAGCATTAGTGAAGTGATTGCAGTGTGCTCATTATGCTGGGGAACATGCAGAATACACGGCAGGGCATTTCCCTCACGGTGGGGTCCAGGGGTCTTTAGCATTGCATCACCTAGGAGCTGGTGAGAAGGGCAGAGTACCAAGACACACCTGGTTTTCTGAAGCAGAGTCTCGCCTGCCCACACACCCAGCCTCCCGTGATCTGTACATTTGAAAGGTGCATTGCTGGAGGCAAAACTCATGTCCGGAAGGCTTCTCACGGGAGCGCTGTCTACCTCGGAGGACTATTGCTTAGCTCTAATGTGACTGTAACTGGATGGGGGGCCCACATGACCTTGTCTCCTCATCTGGGCTTTTCAAACCAAACAATTTTATTGTAGAACATTTAGAACAAGATTGGCATTATCTGGAAGAGATCAACTTTGACCCACTGAGTGGTTCGTGTAACACCTATCTTGACCTTTGGTTACATGTCTGATACCTCATTCTTTGTCCGGAATCTCAGTTCCTGTCCTTGACCTTGCCTCTCTCCAAATCTCGCAGAGCAAATTGCTAAACAACCTTAATTTTTTTTTTTAATTTGGGACATGATCTTGCTATGTAGCCCAGGGTGGTCACAGAACTCATGGCTCTCCAGCCTCAGTTTCCAAAGTGGCAAGAATTTAAATCCTGTACACAGATCAGGTACTTTGGTTGGGTAGCATCAAATCAGTCACTGTCCATGAGCACTGGGCTTATGATGAATGGGGCCGCAAGGTTCATATTAAGAAAGTCATCAATTAGTGGCAGAGACAGACAACAAGAGATCACCACAGTAGCATGACAAATGGGGATGCTGTATGTTGATGAAGCATGATAACATCTACACCTCATCCTGTGCCCTCTGGTGAACAATTTGGTGAATGTATATTACAAGTTCCTGACTTTGGATAGTTTATACCTGACATATTGAGAAGCCATTGTCTAAGCTTTAGTAAGGAGCACACAATCAGATTTACACTCTGAAAAGTTTACTTTGGCTGAATGCAGGGAGTGGGTTGGCAGGGTGCAGACTGGAAGCAGAGAGATTAATTAATAGGCTGTTACAGCAATCCTACATTTCTGCAATCTAAGAAAAAATGAGACCTGGAATAGGGCCATCATTATGTCTGGCTTCTTTGAGTCTAACATATTTCTAGTTTTACCTCAAATGTGCCTCTTTTAAGAAACAACCAGAGATGGGCTATTAACAGGCAGAGGTTTAAAGAGATATTTATAGTGGTGATGTTTATCTTAGCAAAACAAATAAATAAAATCCACCTAACTGTCCAGTGCTCAAAGCTGTCTTTAAACAAATCCTAATATATCAATTTTCTAGAAGCTGCCTAATCATTCACATAGCACTTCTGACATTTAATGGAGTGGGGTAGGCATAAGGCATGATGTATTATTGGCAAAACGCTGTGACCAAAATTTTCCGTTCAGCTTAGCGTGGGCAGTATATTCACCCTGAGTCTTATCTTCCTGGATGCCTTTGCCATCCGCAGGACCTCCAAGCTGTGATGAAAGACTCGTTACTCTCACACATGCAGCTCTGGTCAGAGCAGAGGATGGAGTTGTACCTAAATACCTCACCCAATGTAACAGCAATAGAGAAAAAACACAGTGTTAGAAGAGAAATCTACCTGAGAAAATCAGGAAAAGTTCAGAGCGACAAAGACTTTTCAAGGACTTCATGAAGATGTGGGACTCCAGGGGGATGCAGTGTAGATGAAGAAACCAGCTTCAATGCAAAAGCCCAAAGTGAGATGTTGCCAAATGTGTTTGCAGGGAAATGAGTATGCAAACCAGGCACGGTGGTGCATCTATGATCTCAACACTCAGGAGGCTGAGGCGGGATGATCGGGAGTTTAAGGCCAGCCTGGCCTACGTAGTGAGATCCTGTCTCAAAATCAAAACAATTCAACTCAGCTAGTCCCCTTCTAGATGTCTTCCAAGGAGATAAAGTAATACAGTGGTCCTCGCACATCCATGTTTACAGCGGAACAATTCACAATAGCTAAGGCTTAGAAGTGGCCTGTATGTCGATCAACAGATGAACGGATAAAGGAAATGTGGTGTTTATATACAATGAAATACTACTCAGCCATAAAGAAGGATAAGTGTGAGTGTGAGTCAGTTAAGGAAAACAGATGCCCTTTGAAGTTATATTTTTAACTAAAATAAATTAGGACACACAAGCTTAAATATCACATACATTAGCTTATAATAGAAACCCAAATTATAAATGAAGAGCAAAGTAAAAGACAAAGAACAGGAAAAAGAAAGAAATCTTTTGCAAATGGGCTGAAGACCAAGAAATGGAGAAAAAGAGGGGGATGAAAAGGGATGTAAAACTATGTAAGTTGTGTGATGTCCACGCACCATTTCCCCACTACACATGGAATCATTATGTGCTGTGCACATGTATTAATAAAAATTAAAATTAAAGAACAAGCCCACAGACAGGTACCCTGACTCTGTGGAAAACCAGTGCTGGAGAAGCTGGATGGAAAAGTCTAGAAAAAGCCAAACTTTGTTATTTGAATGTTCACGGGGAAGTATTTTCATATCTTAGGGATGCATTGGAAACTTTTGAAGAGAGGTGATGATGTGGTCACACAGGTGTTTTTGTGTGAGGGGTCCAGACAGGAGACCCCGGAGGCTGTTCTCCCAGAGGGGGTCTTCTGTGCAGGCCTCCCCAGAGCTCTGGATCCTAGCCTGGTCTCACCTGCTTGCATCAAACCCACCACAGCTGAAGTAGAGTTTACCATTTATTTGTTTGCTCCTAAAAGACCTAAGTATTTGTATGCAATTCTCAAAGAAATAAGTATTAAATATTAGTTTCCCAAAATAATTACTTTGGTGATTTAAGTACCCTGCTCCCCGTGTCCTGGAACTTGGAACAAATGAAGCCAAGGTCTCTAGATTTTTACCTCCTGTGAAACCCAGCAAGCTGCAAGACTCCAAGTAAAGGAGGAAGGTGCAAAACATCACAACCTGAGTGAACCTCAAAGGAGGCCAGACACACTTTCCAACTAAGTCTTTTTTGTGTATGTAAATGGAGCCCACGGCCTTCATGCTGAGCTCCATTCCCTGCCTGCTCTACATTTTTTTATCTTGAAACAGTCTTGCTAAATCCCTAAATTGTCCAAGCTGGCCTCAAATTTGCAATCTTCCTGCCTCAGGCTACAAGAGTGATGCAATTACAGACCTGCATTATCATGCCCAGCTCTAACTAAGGCATCTTATAACAAGACTGGATGGAGATAGTGCAGAAAAGAAGAGAAAGCAGATGAAGGCAAAGATCTGGAGCTCTTTCAAGAAGACCTTGAGATGCAGAAGGATGCACTAGGTCAACTATGACAACTCATGGAGAACTGTACTGCGTGGTGTGCAGTGAAGATTTCCAAGTCACTGTTCTTGCCCGACTGCATTTATCACTCAGGATAAGTGCAAACATCTGTTCCATCCCCCCATGCAGTACACCCAACATTTTAGAACATCATGTGGATGTTCAATAACTTGCAGGAAACCTCCTAAAATACTCATGCACCTTCTTTGCTGAAATTTTCTATTTTCTTCTTCTCACAGCTTTCCTCCTTGATTTGCTTGCACTATTTCACTAGATTCAATTTCTACCTTAAAATGCTGTCTTATTCTTTCATCTTCACTTCTGTTGGAAACATTTCCATTTATTTCACTCTTCCTTTCCTCCCCTCGTCTTTGCAGTGGCATCGTCTTATACAAATCTGCTTATACAAGCTTCTGACAGTGGTCAAAGTAATCTAGAATACTGGAAACCAACACCTAGCATGGTGTAAGGTAATGCCCCAAGAGTGTGCCAAGATTAAAACTTTGCCCTGGCTTTGCCTGATGCCTGGTCTCCATTGAGTCTTTCCTGGGTTCTGTCCTGGGGCAGAATCCTTCCTCCTCAGGAGTTACTTGGCTTGCACCATGAACCATTCACCACTCAGACTTTCAAAACTGTGTCTGCGGGGAGGATGTACCTGTCACGTCCACCAGCCGTGGGCCAAGCACTGATTGCATTGAGCACTGGGAACATGCACTGAGGCCTTTAGACTCAGTCTTCCAGAAGCTCACAGTATGAATGGAGAGGAGACAGGCAGCTCTCTGTATAACTGCAACACAGTGTAACAAACACAACACATAACTAGGTCGCATTAATTTTTCTAAACAACTGCATCATGAATTGAGTTCCTTCTCACAACCCAGCAGTCACTTCCACCTTGCCATTCCCAGGTAGACAGAGCAGCACTCTGTGCACATTTAGGTACATGACTGCACACCTCTACACGGCCTAGGTCACGTCTGACTGTTGGTAACAAATGAAATCACTCTTATGCCTGAGGTGGCTGTGTACACAGGCTGTAAATGTTGCATCTGTGTCCATCTTCTTTGGTCTCTAGATTTTCATCACCTAGTTAGCCTGTGCATTCATAAATATAGAAGGAAGAATTATTTTCTAAGAAAGGGAAAAATATTGAACTCAAGAATAATTTAGGAAGCTGTGTAAAGGCTCTGCTCATACGGGCTTTGTGATTCTGATACCTGCAAACAGTAATTCTTCACTTCACACCAAAGAGAGAATGACCTGAGGCCGGAGAGCCTGTGTACCGTTCATACCTAGGAAGGGAGAAGCTGGCTCTTCTCTGCTTCCTTTGTAATATGATCATGTTTAAGACCTCAGTATGCATTTAGGCAGCTGCGTGTCTCCCCAAATCAGCTCATCACATTCAGCAAAAAACGAAGCACGTGTTACTATCATGTTCTTATCAACTTACTCATCTTTATATAGTAACTGGCAAAGAGCAAACTATTTCTATCATGTTTTGTCATGTGATCATCAAATTAGCAATTGAAAGTGAGGATGGCTGCTGTTTTAAATATTCATTTCATTGTAAGAAAGTGCAGTTGGTGCAAGGCTGCACAATTGGCAAAATCTAAATACAGCATTCTGATACAGGCACGTGGGTAGTCGTGTCTAGAAGTCTGACTCACCCAAGAGAATCAGTGAATGAGTATTCAGCAAACTCCCACAGACTTCTGCTTCTTAGGTTGTAAGACAGATAACAACCTATATGTTGTGGTTTCTTAGAGAAAAAATATTATTTCAATGCATTGTGAAATAATGTAATAAAGAGCTCTATTCTAATTTCTTGGAGATATCAAACATGTCTTATCTTTATTTCTTCATTATAAGAAAAGAGATGGGGGCAATCAAAAACACATCCAGAGTCACTAAAATCTCCCATGGTTGTTTTCCTGAGTGTGCTATCTGGATTCACAGCACGGGTCACAGATGTTTAGAAGTTACATTGGCAGCCCCAACTCCTCTTGTGCTGACATAAAAGGACACTTCCTTTCCTGCAATTTTACATTCAGGAAGGAAATTTTTGCACACATGTTGGGTTACTTCTATGTATGTATTTTAGATAATAATATGAAACGTAGTAATGACTTTCAGTATTTATACTAAGCTTTCTCTCCAAATGTAATAATAAGTAAAAAAAAAAACAAAAACAGTTTCCTTTGGTTAACACTCACTGTTTGTTGGTCTTTGTGTATTCCCACTGCACAAAGTTATTACAACTCAGAAAAGTTTACACCTCTTAAGATGGAAAGTATTTAAACAAACAAACAAGTATTGGTGAGGAAGTGCAGTAGTTAAAACTGTTATGCATTGAGTGTGGGAATGTAAAATGGTACAAACAGTATGAGAAACAGCACAACAGTTTCTCAAAAAAGTGTAAATTTCTTATATGATCCAGCAAATCCACTTTTACATGTGGACTCACTTATGCATAAATCAAACTAGAAGACCTAACACAGGAAAGAATAGAAACTTAATTTTTTTAAACCACAAAAGAATTTTTTAGTTTGAATTTTTTCTTTTTGTTTGTTGTCTAGTGTTTATTTTATTTTATTTTTAAGGCAAATTCTCACTAGTTAGCCCAAGTGGGCCTCGAGCTTGCAATACTCCTGCCTCAGCTTTCTCAGTGCTGAGAATATAAGCATATGTCACTATCCCCAACTTGAGAGAGGCTATTGATGATTGATGTGGTGAAAAGAGTTAAGTGTTTTATGAACTGAGATGCATTTGTGATCAACATTTTCTTTTTGTGAGAAAGAGCTGTAAGGTAAATTAAACATTAGGAGAATCTGATTCATGTACGGAAATTTCTACCACTGAACAGAAACAGGTAGTTATTTCAGTCAATAAAACTGTTAATTCATACATTTAAACAAAAATCACTGAAGTTAGTTCTTCATTCAAATGCACTGCTATGTTCTTGATTTTATCATCATACTATTCAAACACAATTAAAATTTCTCTACCACTGTAGAAATTCATACTTGAAACTAATACATGTTTTCCATGTTCTTGAAAATTTAATATTCAGTTTAACTAGCTTTAGTTCAGCAAAAGTTTATCACACATCATGTACAAAGCATATACAAAATGCACATAAAAATAAGATATGAGCTACACTTTTAAGGGACTGTGATTCCAACAAGAATAAACATAATAATCGTTATTTTAACAGTTTGGAAATTCTAAGGGAGGATGGCTCAGTGGAATAGAAGGAGCACACATCTCCACCTCATCGTATGCCTAGCACAGCATGAAATTAAAGAAAGTGGCTCTAGGCGAGAAGACAAGATGGCCGATCAGTGAGCAACAAAATACAAACCCGCAGGAGAAACAATTCATATGTCAGAATAAAACACCCTGGAGAGACCCAGACAGAGGGAGACAGATCCTCTTGACACAGGAAGAAATTAAAATGTAAAAAAGCTCCTCAAATACTTCAGGACTACAACTGAAATGACTAAAAATTAAGGGACACAGTGTTTTCATGATGACTCGCCAAGTCTGCACCAGCTTGAATCCATGTGGCTGGCAGAGCTGCCCAAACTCATTCCCACCACTACCAATGGGAAGCACAGCAGTGCTGCATTCGGGAGTTGGTGAGCCCAACGGAGAGCAGAGCCGGCAAAGGGACCTTCATTGATCTAACTGGGAGTGACTGTGACTTCAGTTGATTGCTCCCTCCACAGAGCAGATTCATGGGATTTGCTTGGACTGGGCCGCACCCCTGGCCGGGACCCAGTGAGCCATCCCAAATCCATTCCCTGTGCCTCTCAAGTACTAACTTGGTGAAGGCAGCTGAAGTTTGGCTGGCCCGCTGGGGAGGGGCAGGCATATGCAAATGCTGCTTACACCTCAGTGGCAAGAGCAGGTAGGAGAGGGCAGAGTTCCCTTGCCAGCGTGCATCGGAGGAAACATGGCCAACAGGGAAGGGGCTGGGACCTGCACTGTAACCTGTGTGGAGGAAGCCAGGGCCATGACAGGAGACAGAGGCAGGAGGAGGCCCCCAGCCCAGAGCCCTGAGAGCCCTGATCCAGGAGAAGGAAAAACAAGGGAGACTGAGGGTGGCAAACACACAACATCAGACATGGCTTCAATGGACATTAAGAGATATCTTCAGGACCTTGTAGACGAGCTCAAAACAGAAATATTAAATCAGGTAAAGCAGGATATGAGTAGAGTAATAAAAGAAATGCTCTCAGGAAGCATCTCTCAGGATGATACAGATGGAAGAAGGGAGGAACACAAAAAAAGGAGAGAAACATTCGATAAAGAATATAAAGAAAATATAGAATACGTGAAGCAGATTCAAAGAGACTACCAGGAAATTAAAAACTCCATTGAAAGCTGGCAAAACTCCTTAAAAGAAACTAAGGGTAAACTATCAAAACTTGAAGACAAGTTGGCAGTGTGTGATCATGAAAGGAAAGATCTCTTAAAAAATAACAAGGAAACAGGCAGTAACAATACAAAGGCTAGAAGATGACAAGAGAATCTACAATTTAAGAATAAGAAAAGTGAACAAAGAAGCAGGAATACATACAGGTGAATTACAAAGGCTATTCACAGAAATAATTCAGGAAAAATTCCCAAGCATGGGAAAAGAAAATGACATTTGGTTGTGTGAGGCATACAGAACTCCAGCCACCTACAACCAAAACAGATCTACATCCAGACATATAATAATCAAGATACCAGAAATTCAATATAAAAACGGAATATTAAAAGCCATCAGAGAAAAGAAACAGATTACCTATAAAGCCCATCAGAATCATGGCTGACTTCTCGACACAGACCATCAGATCAAGAAGAGGTTGGGGCGAAGTGTTACAAGCCCTGAAAGAAAATAACCTCCAGCCCAGATTGATGTACCCTGCAAAACTGTCACTAGAAATTAATGGAGAAACAAGATGCTTCTGTGACAAAGAGGAACTGGGGGAGTTTGTGACCACCAATCCAACCCTACAGAGAATACTGAAGGACATTCTAGAGAGAAAGAAAAAAAATAACCAGGATTTTAGGAAGAGTGGCAGAAAGGCCTCAATGAGTGGGGCAGGCAGTAGAATGAAGGAGAAAACTAGACAAAGGCAGAAAATTAGCATAGCAGAAATGAGGCAGAGAAGGATAACTAGAAACTCTAACATAGATGGCCTTGATACGCTATATTGTTAATAGTGCACCAGGATTTAAAACCCACATTACTCACACTACTCTGCTTAGATGTATTATATTCTGTTCCAGTCATCCTACCTGTACTAGATTTGAGGGCACAGACAGTAATCCCAAAAATAACAGGATATAATACAGTAATCATCCTTCATTTCCTATTAACTTAATCTAAAGCTCTGTAAAACCTACACTGTTTTACCATGACTGATCATAATCGAATCTGGTTTGTTGGATCGCTGTTTTGTATTGATAGATTTTATTCAAAGCTGTTATGATTGATAGTATCAAGTCTGAGAGTATAGGCAACTGCACTTAAGATGACAAGATCCACTAGAATATCCACTATGGTTTGATTATTACCTGTCTTTGAAGTTTTATACTGTCTACAATATTTTATTTTTACTAATATTGTTATTTACCGCTATACTCAATCATACTGCTATATTCAATTATGCCTGATGATATAGACATTCTATTGAAGATAATAAGAAACAACACAGTAATCATTGTAGATCACCTTGTACTGTGGTTTTATACGACTTTTTGGTTTCATGTTTTTATAGGAATTTGTTTTGTTTTGTCTTGCTATGTTTTGTTTTTCCCTCTAATACAGCAAGTACAGAAATACATGTAGAGATTCATGCATGTGTAGCTGTTTACACTGTCACTGTTTGACTATCTACTTTGTATGCTTTAATTTTGTAACTTGAGCAAATATTTCTAAGAGGACAATATGTAATTTTAACTAGTGATTTCTTATTGTTTATCTTTTTTTTTGGAATTCTGTATTACCTCTACCCTTTACATGTTTTTGTTTCTCTTTAAATAAAATTTAAAAAAAAAGAAAGTGGCTCTATGTCTCCTATCATAAGTCTCCCTATGTCTCTATGAATACAGTAAGATGGAATCTTAACTATCTGTATCATAGGAAGTTCAAATTATGAAAACTACACTGGAGCAATATCTAACCAGCTACTCTTTCATCCAGGATACCATAAAATGAAATAATATATTTGTATTTAAAATATTAAATCTGTATAAGTACTTGAAAATCAGGATGGACCTTTAAGCAGTCTACAAAAGTTGGAGTTATTTAACCTTCACCCATAATTCCTAACACAATTTGTGGTGAACATAACTAATACCTATACTCAGGTAGACAGAGACAATCACACAGAACATAGTAAGAAAGCAAAGGAATTGCTAATATTTGAGGAAAGCCACAACAAAGAAACTTTATGCCAAGACATTCCTGTAAAAAAAAATTAAAACAACAAATATATGCAATGAAAAGAAAAAAAGCTTTAGAATTAGCCTCTATTAACTTTTTATTGTTAAAAAGAAAATAAAAATGTGAACTAAATATAATACTAATAACAATAATAGTGAAAAGGGATTTAAGGGTGGAAGGAAGGAGGTGGGGGAGGGGATGAAAAAGAATCAAGATATGTACATGTGCTAAACTAGATGCACTGCAAACATGTACTAATGAAATATTTTTAAAATTGTTACTTAATAGAGAAGAAATAAATTTGTATACTAAAAAGGGGATATCCATACTTTTGAACATAAAGTATATTCCATAATTCACAATTTACAAAGCTATAAGTATAGTAGATCACAAGTAATTTTGACAGAAAGATTAGGAGATAACACCCAAGGGTTCCAGGCACAGGGGAAAACTCTGTTCCCTGTGCCTGGAACCCTCTGGACTACCTTGCCATGTTGTCCTTCCTTTCTGCCCAGTCTCTTCTCAGCACACTGTATCCACTCTGACTACCTGTATTCATCAGCTATTCATCTCTGTGATAAAATACCTGAAAAAACTGAGTTAAAGGAGGAAAGTTTCTTCTGGTTTTTGGTTTTAGACGATATAGTCCATGGTTATTGCAGGAAGCATGTAGGTGCTAAAACTGCTCACTTTGCAGCAGTCTGAAAGCACAGTGAACACTCAATTCTATAAAAAGGTGTCCCAAAATACCACTGATTCCTGGATCTGTAGTGAATTATTGCAGTAGTGAGGTCAGAGGCCTCAGGATCCACTCAGCTTCCAAAGACCCTCAGTTCTGAACACTGCTGCTGTTGGGTCTCTCCTTCAACACATGAGATTTGAGGAAACATCTAAGACCTGCACCATACAACCGCCTTTACAGATTTTTAATTTCCTTTAACAAATGTGATACATATTAGAAAAACTAACTTCATCATATGACAACTATACCAGTGGAAGAAGAGTGGTGTAAAGGTAAGCATTCATATTTAACTTTTCCATCTCATTAGTCCCCTTGAAATACACAATAAAGAAACTATTTGATTTTGACTTTTTAAAATTACTAGAAATGAGTATACATATAGTTATAGGTATAGGCACTGGTGTGCATGTTGGTGTCTGTGTACACACATGTGTTCATGTATAGCACATATAAATGTCTATAGGCATACACACATATGTGTGTCCATCTATAGGGATACATGATATATGTACACATATCATATATAAGTCCGTACACATATATAAGTCTGTACACAATACCACATGTTCACTGTTATTCTCTATTTCTTGGTTAAAAGAAAGTGTCATATTGGCACCTGTATTTAGGCCTCCCTTACCAATAATACAGTACTGAATAACTAGAGTGCTTTACTTCAACAAGTTCTCTAGACATGATTGGGTAAGAAGATGATAATCTTTTCAAAGTTTTTTTGTTTTGTTTTGTTTTGGTACCAGGGATCAAACTCATGACCTCGTGCTTGCCAGGCAGGCACTTATGCCACTGAGCTGAATCCCCAGCCCCTAAGGAGATGATAATCTTAAGGGCAGTGCTGTGGATGGAATTTTATTCCCTAAAAAGTTTTATGCTGAAACTCTCCCTACCAATGTGATAGTATTTCATTATGAGATCTAACCTTCATGAAAAATTATAAGTATAGAATTTTCCAGGAAGAAATTTGTGCTCTTATAGGAAAAGACTTGAAAGAAAGAAATAGATGTCCTAAAAGAAAATAGCCATCACTAGAACCTGGTCATTATGGCACCCTCATCCAACTTCCAAAACTGTAAGAAAATAAGTTTCTGTTTCTGTTTCTTAAACCAGCTGAACACTCTGACTCCAAATCTGAGGAACAAATTCTCTATGTCACCACCATTCTTGAACATGGTGATGTAGGGTTTTCTTCTCAAAGCAAAGTCTTTCGCTTTTATGATTTTGGGCTGCAAATGGTGGAGTCTTGCTGCTTCTCGTGATGCCCTCAGGTTCTTTCTTGGCAATCAAGATTTCTGCTCTATCTCTGTAGTCCACAGCTTTACTGGAGCTTTCTTTCTAGCCAAACTCAAAATATTTTAAACCATTCTGCAGGGTTCTTTGCTCATGATTCTCAACATAGATCTGGCTAAAAACCCCCAACAGTAGCCATGCCATAGCCTCAACATTTAACTGCCTTGAAATTTTGTCTGCCATATTAATTAATCAACTGCCCTTAATCTCAGTCTCAGACAAATTCTCTGGACATGAACAAACTACAGACAAACTTTATGCTAAGCCATAATATGCATCATCTGGAGTTCAATAGTCCAAGAAGTCCTTTTTTCCAGAAGAAACCTCCCAAACTGGTCTTTACCAGTGAGAATTTCCATTGGCATTCTGGTCTTCTGAGCTCTAACCAGAATGTCCCATACAGAACAGTCCAAGGTGTTTCAGCTCTTCTTTTTCAACTGGCATCTCTAAATCTTTCCAATATCTCCCCAAAAATCATTTCTAAAGGCCCTTGAGATACCTGGTCAGGCATAGTCACAGTAATGACCCAACTCCTGGTACCAAATTCTATTTTAGTTATCTTTCTCTCACTGCTAAGACAAAATACCCAACACCTAAAGCAAAAGGATAAAAGATTTATTTAGCTCACAGTTTGTAGAGGTTTCAACCCATAATTAGCTGGATTCAAGCAGGGTGGCATGGCAAATGGGCAATAGTTCATACCAACAGAAGACAGCAAAAGCAACAGAAGCAAAAGGGAGAAGCAAATTTCTTTTCTCTTCCTTATATTGTATGCAGGCTACTTATCCTAGGACAAGTGTAGCACTCACACCACCCAACTCCAGCACTACACAGATCCAATCATAAACTCTAGATTCAGCTGCCTCTGAACAACCCACTACCATGACCATAAGAGGCTTTAGGGTATATATAGACACAAACAGTAACACTAGATATTACCGAATAGAAAGAAAATATTCAAATGTGAAGGGATACTGGGTCGGGGGAGGAAGAGAAAAGAAAACAAGTAAAAGAAAAAATGGAAACAAGGTTTTTGTAAATAATGAGAGAAAGGGGTTGAAGGGAAGGTAGAGGAATGCAAAAAAAAAAGAATTAAAATATATCATGTGCAGGTATAAATTCATTATGATGAAAGTGATCAATATGTATACTTCAAATGTACCAATAAACTTAATGAAAACTTTTAAAAGACACTTTAAATTCTCTTAAAACTTTCTGGAGTCCCTTAGACATCATTTTGTATCTGTGCTCAGTCATCTGAAGTTACTAACTCTTCAGTATGGCGCTAGAAATCTCAGTCCTGTCCAGAAAGTGAACAGGTGAACAACATAATGAACAAATGTTTTGGTGACCATGAAGAATAAAAAAACTCTGGAATTTGAAATTTTACTTTCCTTGTAACTTTTCTTAACCACTTTGCAGCTATTAATCAATTAATTTTTCATTAATTTTAGCACTTATAATAGGTAAAACATAAAGACTGACAGCTGAGTAATTACATAAAATGAACTTCAAATTAAATGAACAATATGTACACACACATAATGGTGCAGGTAGTTATGCAGAGAAGAGAAGGTAATTCGCTCACATCACTCCTATAGTATCATATCAAAATATGACTTTTTATTATGTTTTGCAGAGGTTACATATATTTAAGATGGTGGGCTCAGAGCCAGACAGCTGTCATTTGAAATTCACATGTGCCACCTATTTACACCTACATGAGCTCAGGTTATTACTCAATCCACCCCCTCCACCTCAATCTTTTCATTGCCAAATTGAGAAATAACTAAACCTCCTCACTGAACTGGGATAAGGCTATGCAAAGCACTGATCAGTTAATAAACACTTTTTGCTTGTTTATATTATTGTGTCTGACTTAGCTTTTCTTTTCTGATCAATGTTCAGTGTTAATATCAGAGATTTTATTCTAAACTGGTGTGGTCATTTCAATGTTCCCCACTTTATTAAGTCATTCAATAATGACACTTTGCATCACACTTACACACACCACGTGGAAACTAAGGTTAGGGCATGATAGGCTCCAGACTTTATTTGAAATTCCACATTCCTGGGCTGCATCTGCTGGGCACCACTTGTTTATTTTCTTTCCTCATCTTTCCTTCAGTGAGATTCTAAGTGCTTGCTCTGGATACTGCCACAGGATCAAGCTTTTAGGTGGGTGCAAGACTTAGTGTAGAGGATTCTTGGATTTCAGAGACCTGAGACTAACCAAATTCCTTCCTTCAATTACCTGAAAATGTAAACATACAGGAGAAAAGGGGAGGGAGTGGTAAAAGACCTGAGAGTGGGAAACAGAAGAATACACAAGGGGTGTGGTTTTAGAATTCAGACAGGGCTAATTAAGATGAATGTTAAGAAGAGGAAAAGAAAATAAGAGAAAGCAAGCACCTCTCCAGGCATTCTCCAACACCTCCATAAATTTAGATCTGTGGCTGGTAGCTGGAGGCAGGCATAGCATTTCTTTTACTTTAGTTCTTCAGTTTTGTTGCTGTTGTTTTCGGCCCATGTGCTATTAGGTAGCACCTTCTCTGGGTCACATTTTCATCCTAGTAGACACTGGAAACTGGAGAAGGCAGAGCAGAGGAAAGGCACAGGGGATACCAGGTTGAGAAAAAGACATGGACCAAACCTCTGAGCATTTGTAGTCCAGTGGAAGAAACAGATGAGGGCCCAGAAATATCACAGTAGAGTCCTAACTTAACAAATATAACTCATACGGGCACACTGGAGATAGAATCAAGAATATTATCAGAGAATTTAAGACCTGAGTAAGTCTCTAAGGACAACCCGATACGCTCAAGCCTGAGATAAACCACACTCGGTGCCCAAGGCAGGCACAAGCAGGCTGTGTTCTGGTGACATAGCAGCTCACCAGGGCTGGAAGAGCAGAAGTAGGGGTAGAAGCAGAAGATAAAGAGAAACAGTGGGAGCAGTTGAGAAGCCCAGTGCCAAGTAGACTTATTATACCTCTTTCTTTACCTCTCCTCCCTTCACACTTCCTTGTGTAACCACAGGAGAGGTGCTCATGGGTTCCTGTTTCCCAATCTAAGAGGCAGTGAATTCACGTAGCTCTTGGAGGAGCGGCCTGCAAGCTGGTCCCACTAAGTTGTGCATGGTGTCACCAAGTGAGTTAGCGGGACCCAGGTCTGCTATGGGATTTGATCTTGTCACAGCTAATACTGTCAGTAAAATATAAAGCATCACTTCAGAATTATTGTCAGATGGACTTTTTTTTAGTTCTTCTGTTGAAAATTACATGCATACTACATTAGTATAGAGAGCCAGTCTTACTAACAGGTGTGGTATGGTTGTTAGAAATGCTGCAAACTCAACAGAAATTTCTTCTCTCGTGGCAGAGTGCGGCAAGGACTCAGTTTTTCCTTCGGTCGCTGCTCTTCCCTGCTCTGCACTCTTCAGTGTGGGTGAAACAATCCCTCTCTCTCTTTTATATACCAGTCTTCTTCACAACTCCTTTGGCCTGACAGACAGCGGCAATTCCACGCAGAGAATTCTTTGCCTGTGGTTTTGTGGACCTTGCCCCCAGTAACTGTCTTGGCAAATGCTACCTGCCAGGATACAGGCTTCAAGGGGATGTTGAACATCTTAGGAGAGAAGGGAACTGATAGGAAAACAGGACGGGAGTTACCAGTTGCATATAAGCATAAAAGTAAAAAAGGTTCAATGAACTAACTGCTTTCCTAGCACACCAGGAAGCTGCCCAAAGTAGCCTTAAGCTGGCAGGGGGAAAATCTGAATGTTGATGGACATGATGTGAGATACTCATTAATTTCCTTATTTCAACATGATCTGCTTGTAAGGTAGTAGGTCCTACAACTGAATACACTTTATGTTGGCAACCTATAAAACAGTTCTCCAGAATCTCTCTGAGCATCCGGCACCAGTGGCACCAGTCTTGTGCAGTTCTCCTGAAAGCTTTAAATCTCTAAAAATGTCCATTGAAGCAGTCAAGGTCATAAATACTTCCCAAGAGCCATAAAATAGAATACAATTTTGGAAGTTATAATTTTAGTGGATATAACTGCACTATAAAAGGAAAACCTCTGGGACCCAGAATAAATGCAAAACTCCATCTAAGTGAACGGCAGAGCTAACCCATCTGCAAATGGTAAATTATCCCCCGTCCCAGGTGTGGTGCATTATCCTCAGGGTGTCCTGTGATTAAAGGTAAGAACGTGGCTAAAATCCAGGGGAGCACTGAACATTAATGATGGCTGGAGACTGTCAACATTTTCTCTGCAAGTTTGATGTGTTCCTATCTGCTTGAATTAGCCAGACCCAGTGTTCAGCAAGTTGCCTGTGATCTGTTCCTGGCAGGTACAGAGACTCCAGTGAGAGAGGTGCAGAGGGTGAAAAGCGACTTTAGCTCTCCGTCTGCCCGGAAGGAGTCCATATAGGATGAAAATAGAGTGATAATCCTATTACTTCGATTCCCTTTGGGCTTCCTCAAAGGACAGACACTCACTGAAGCCATTATCATAAAATTCAAGTGATGATTGCAAAGCATGATGAAAACACAACCATGCTTTTTCCGATCCATCATTTATTCCATTAGGTACGCATTTGCATAAGTGTCCTTTTACCTTTAAATGCATATGGATCTTATACTCTCATGGGGTTAAGCATATGTTTAATTGATTTCCTAAACTTTCCTCCCATGCAACCCCTTATACTTAGTGAAGAACTATGTGCATTTTGAATGCAAGTGACTATTATTTGATGGTCACCTCCTTCTATAATTTTTTGTAATTTGGGAGAGTCACAAATGTCCATATCCTCTAGTTTTTCCACCAACCCTTTAATATTTTTCCCTAAGCCCCAACCTAATTTTGATTGGTAACATCTAGGAAACGAATGACTACAGTTTCGAATGAGGGTAGCAGAAATAAGAAAGTTACATCTGAAGAGCAGATGAAGGAAATTTTCATGAAAGAAGGCCCAAGCTTCCAAATTTTAATCAGCATTTGATTGTGGCCTATTAAAATACCAAATCACTGCACAGCACTGTGCTATGTCTTCATAGCTTAAAATAGGCTCTGCGAAATAGTCATTCCCCCGCAGTTTTCCCATCTGAAAGTAATAACACATTGTACCTTTTGCCGTTGCTTCTAATTTTTTGGCTTTTGTGATTATGTAACCAAAATGTCAGCCTCCCGCATCTACGGGTTACCTTCTAGTTTATTTGGAAAATAAAAAACAAAAAGGGTTTGTCTCGTGTCAACTCCTGAGTCACTAGCCTGGCCGGTGACCACTCCTTTGGCTTCTCTTTCTGCATGGCCTTTGGTTCCCGCTCGGCTCATTACCGTTCACCTGGTACTTGGGGCTCCGATGGTGGTGAAGAATCCACTGCAGAAGGGCCACTCTCTCCATCACTGCCCGTCACTCTGCCCCGTTACTACCTGACCACAACGCTTGCGGGTGTTGTGGGTTCTGCTGCAGATTTGGTAATGGTTCCAAGTAAAACTCTCTGGTTCTTTAGAAGGAAATAAAGCACTGGACCCTCACACAGGCACCTTGGGACACAGCAATCATCCACAGGGCACATCCCAAAGGCTAAAGGAGAAAGCCCAGGGCTGGCAAGCCCAGGGCTCGGGAGCTGGAGTTGAGAGGAGGGGCGTCTGCAGGGAACAGCCTCCAGAGGGTCGTGCAGCCTGAAGTCTGCTTCCCATTCAGGCCCCTCAGGCAGCGTCATGAGAGGCCATCCTGGGCTCCTGGTGGACATGTGCTGTTTTTCAGACCCAGCATCATTCTTTGTGCTTGTAATCGTGCCTTGCATTTCCTTAGGGACCAACCGCACCCACATTCACTCTGTGGTTTAGGTGGGACTGGATTCAGAGGTGAGCTCATGATCCAGATCTGCACAATTGGCGTTGTGGTCTGGCCCCTGTCACGGGTTAATCCCTCTTCTCTCAGCAGAGTGCTTGCTGAGATACTTCAGAAGCAATTAGGAAAAAGTATGTGTGTGCATGTGTGTGTGTGTGTTTGTGTCTGTGTGTGTACACATGCGCACATGCACATACACCCGTGTGCTAAGAAAACCAGCGAGGAGATGGAGGAAGTCTTAACTACCATCAGGCACCATAGAGGCATAAAAATAAGAGAAATCCTTGGAAAAGTAGAGCTTAGCTGTAAAGAGATGCTAGATCCAACTCTGGCATTAGAGACCCCTGGTTCCTGCCATGGTCGAAGCTGGTACTGCTGGAATTTTCTCTATGGGAGCCCAGTGGAGGTTTGTTTTTGTTTCAGTTTTTAAAGCTTATTTCAGTTGGTTTCCTGTCACTTAGAATCCAAATGTGCCAAAGTAATACATTCTTAAATGTTTCCTATTTGTGCCATACCTTCCAGGGATGGCAAAATAGATATAATTTCAATCTCTCTCTCTCTCTCCCTCTCTCTCCCTCTCTCTCTCTCTCCCTCTCTCTTTCTGCCTTCCTCTGCTTGTCTCTCCCTCCCCTGCATCTTGTGCATCCCCATCCCTCCCCTCTCTATCACTCTCCCCTTCTTCCCTCCCTCTCTCACACACACACACACACACACACACACGCAGACCTACCTCTCACAAACAAGCAATCATTTCAAATATATTAGTATGCAAATCTATACTGAGACAAAAAATTTTCATTAGTATGCACAGAAATCTGTGTGAAGAATGACTGAGATTCTTTATACTGTTATGTAAAGTTATTCAATTTCCATCTCTTGTTTATAGAAAATAATCCTAGATCTTAATGATACAAATGAGCTCCATTAGGACCCCATACCAAACAACACAACTGTGTATTTCTTATTACATGGGAAATGTGAACAGAAATTAAAATTTTTGAAATCCAATGCCATATTATTTGCAAGATTTCCACCTCCCTACTTTGCTCTATCTCTATAAGCAGGAAGTCATTAGATAGGATTTATTCCTCTCTCCCAATTCATTAGGAAAAGGAAAGAGGGAGAAGTAAGGCAGAAGTTTAATTCTTCTAGTAACAATCTGAATTCAGATAACTTTGACCAATGTTTATGAAGAACACAAAATCTATTTGCATCTTTCCAAATTCTTTATGACCCTTCCCAAAACACATATATTTTTCTCTATTTATGAGATGAGCATGGTTTATATTAGAGAGAAACAAACCAATGGAGGGAGGAAAAGTTGAGAAATCATAATACTACCCTAGCACAGATGGCTTTTGTTGGAAACTCTTTATCACGGGTTGAAGACATGACTTAATTAATTATGCCCAACTTGAAGGGGAAAAATTCCCAAATTTTCTTAGTTTATGTGAGAGTATTTGTCCAAAGGCTTAATGTTTTAGTAAATCAGAGTCTGGTTAACCATGAACCTATTAACTTGCTCCTAATGTGTTAGGTGTGGTGGTGGTGGTGGTGGTGTGTGTGTGTGTGTATAAGTGTGAATGAATGTCAGTAATGAAGCCAGAAGAAAGAATAAGCAAGAAATAGAATCCATATTTGAGTGCCAGAAATTATTCCTATTTCCAAAGACCCTAACCTGGGTTTCATAATTATATGATCCTAAAACCATGAAGCTAATTTCAAGGACAGTGATGGTCCAGTATCATCCCCAAGTTTGCGATCCTCGTATCAATATGAAAGCTGCCCAGCTCATCCTCAGTTGCCTCTCGGTCTCATACATACTCTCATTCAACATAGCCATGTAGTTTAGTTGTCTTAAAAACATTTGTCAAGGTATTAAAACCTCAGGAACAGGGAATTTTCTGCTTTCTAATGCTCTACCTCAACAATTCCTTAGTCTAAAGCAGAGACAAGACCTAATTTGATGAGGATAGAATTCAAGAGTTACTCATTCCAGGCATTTTCTAAACTGTCTGAATCTTGTTCTTCGTGAGCTTAATGACTTTACCCCAATCACTGATGTGTTTCTTTGGCATGATAACCCCTCACCCTCTTTGTCACCTTCCCTCTAAGCCGGTGTGTCCCTCTCCCCCAAGCGGCTGCCTGTTTGGGTGACTGCTCCTGAGATCCTGCCCTCTGCCTAGGTCTCCTCACTCACCCTGCAGCGGGCTCATTTCCTGTTACTTACACTCCAAACTCATCTAGACGATACGTTCTTGAAATTTTTATTTTTAAAGATGGCTCACTTTTACCTCCCAGAGTAAAATTCAAAGTCATTAGCAACATGCTTGAGAAACTCCATAGTTTTAAATCTTCTATTTTTATTAGAGTAAAACACCTAGGTTTCTCATCCATGCAGACTTCCCTGTTCCTGATTATTAATATTGAGGAATATTAATTCACATAATTCACATAATTCACATTATTCACATAATTCACATTATTCACATAATATCACATACGAATATCTGATCATTTATTCTTTTAATTGAATGATTATTGTCTATTGTTTACCTCATGTTATACAAGTTTGGATTTTATGCATAAACCCAATATTGTCACAGCCAACAATTATTTCAGTATGATCTTGTTCTGTTTTGATATTCCATATATGCCAAAATACTCAGAAATGGCCTTTTTGATAGTTAGTGTTGAAATTCAATGTTTCATAAAGTATAAGAATATAGTAATCTATCTTTACTTTCCTACATTTCTCAAGCTCATGAAATGTAGGAAACATTTATTCCATAAATGTTAAAAGTCCTTAGAAAATGAGGCTCAAATAATAATTTTAGGGGTAACTATTTTCACTTTTTCTTAATCTATCATTGTGGTAAGTTTATATTATTACTAGAAGATGTTCTGTGCATATAACCATCGCATTTATTAACCTATTTTGAATAAAAAGAATAGCACTTCTTTTGCCTTGTAGCTTAGATTTCAGCTGGAGGGGGTCTGGCACATGGCTGAGAGGACAGACCAGGAGAGTCAGACTTCCCATCCCTTCCTAGTGTCTGCCTGCCAAGCTAAGCATTGAACCTCTCTCAGGTGCCTCCCGCTTAAAAAGCAGAAGATAATAACAACAGTATCACATATATCTTAAAGTTATCGTGAAGATGAAAGAAATTACTACACAGAGAACACATCCAAATGCTTACTGTGAAGCAAATGCAGCTATTTCTTTACTTACCCATTGTTTGATAAGCATCTCAAACTTAAAGGGTTTCAAAATACAACTCTGATCTACACCAATTCCCCTAAAACTCCTCCTTCTGAATATCTTTCACAGTAAGATGTAAAACATTCTCACAAAATCCATTAGGATGGAAGGTTACTGGTATCCCTGCTTCTTCTCCTTCCTTCATCTTTCACATCTAACTCCTCAGAGCCTCTAACTAGCCCTGAATGCAAAAATATCTTCTGGAGCAGACTTTCTGCTGTTTGCATCGCTGCTGTCCAAGTCCACAGTACTAACATTTTTATGACTGCAGTGGCTTCTCCAGTGATCTCTGGCCCCACGCCTTACTCATCTTTTTTCCTTTCTCCACACAGCAGCCAATGGCTCCTTCTTAAAGAAAAACTGGATTAAGTTATCTCCCAACTAAAAATTATTCGGAGTTTCCTCCACACAGAGAATAAACTTCAAACAATACTAAAGACTGAACTCACAGCCTTGTGCATGCCAGAGGCAGCCTACCACTGCCTTTCCAGTCTGAAACTCAGACTGATCTTGACCTAAGAGGCTGCATGCGGAGCACCAACTTCAACCCTGTCCGCTTGCCTTCATGAAGTCCTCCTGGCCGTGAGTGCTTTTGGATACACCAAGCTGGGTCTGATCTCGGTCCCAAGGGTTTGCTATGTCTTGATCTATAATGATTTTCCCCAGGATTTCAAACAGCTGGTTTCCTCTTTTCACTTTGGGTTTCTATAGATATGACCTCAGAGAAGTGTTCTCTAACCACATACCCCTCTCCATGATGATTTATTCTGTTCTGTTTTCTCTTAACACCATTTTTTATATCTATGAGTCCTATTATTTGTTCATGATTCACATGATGATGTCCTCTCTCTCTCTCTCTCTCTCTCTCTCTCTCTCTCTCGGGAACATGGGACAGGGACACAATCTTTCTGTGTTCCACACTGAAACACTCAATGCCTCTAACAATGCATAGGAGCTCTCAGTCATTATTTTCCCATCAGTCATTATTTAACAACTGCCTTCCAGTAGCCAGTTTCTGCTAGAGCAGCCTAATCCTCTGCTCCTGTGGTAGACCAGGCCCCTGTTTGCCTAGCAAGCCTCTCCCTGGCTGGTCACCTCCACCTGGTTCCAACACTCCCCAAACACAACTGACCCAGGTTTGCTCAGCGTTTTCAATATGAGTCGAAAGCAAACACAGTGTCTGGCGTGATGCTACCTCCTAGTTAGAGAAAAGACAGGATTTGAGGAGTGACCTTGTCTTATCCATATTCTTATCCAATGGAAAAACAAACGGAAAAAGTGCAGGGAGAGTAGGGACAGAAGCTATAAACCAAAGAATTGTGTTCCAGAAAATCTCCCTGAGCACTCTGAAAAGATCTGTGACTGAGAACTAGAAAATATCAAAACACAGGCTTCTCTGTTCACAGTATAGTAGGGACACAATCTTGTAGATATCACAGTGGATTCATGTTTACAATCACCTTTCCCTTAGAATGGAGCATCCAGGCCAATTACAACTACTACCCCTCCTCCATAAAAAGCTTCTTAATTATTAACAGTGTTCTTCTAGCATAGCATAGCCTTGATGCAGTGATAGTGGCCCTGAAATACCAAGATATCCACAAGTTAGATATATAGACATTAACTCTTTAATTTTTCTTTTAACTCAATTTAATCTTCTTAGAGTTATCATTCCATCAGATGATATAAAATTCAATCAACATTACTCCAGAAAAATGGCACAATTTTTTTATTTAAACTCATGAAGTAGTGAAAAGTCTAAGTGTAAAAGTGTACTTAAAAACTCTTTGTAGAAATGACCAATAATTACATGAAACAATGTTCACCATCCCTGGCCATTCAAGAAAGGCAAATTGAAATAACTCTGAGAGTTAATCTCACTGTAGAAAGTTGCTAGCATCCGAACATCAACCAATCCTGAAGAGGCTGCTAGGAGAAAGAAACTTTTCTTCATGGTTGGTGGGGATGTTAACTGCTACAACCACTATTGAATTCAGTCCCGAGATTCGTAAAAAACTAAAAATAGAAATTGCATTTGACTCAGCTCTTTCCCTATTAGGTATCTTCCCATGAAAGTTATACATTATATCAGAGTTATATATGCATTCTAATATTTATAGCAGCACTGCTCACAATAGCTGTCTTGGAGACAGCCTACATGTCCATCAACAGATGAATGATAAAGAATATGTGGTTCATGCGTAATGGAGTACTACCCTGCTGTAAAGAAGAACAGACTCGAGTCGTTTATAAGAAAATGGATGTACCTTAAGACCGTAATGTGAAGTGAAGTAATTTTATCACATGGTATTATGATCATATTGTAGAAATGACCAAATGACTTATATCTGGATGTCCCCCCAAAACCTCATGTGGTCATAAGTAGGGCTTTTTCAGAAGTGTCTGGGTCTAGAGTATGTGATTCTGGGATTGATTCATGGTGCAGTGCTAGGCTCAAGGGCACAAGGATGAAGGGTATGAGTGCTACCTGCCCTAAGTAGCCTGGATAAGATATAAGGGATAGAAGAAGAGGGGTCGTTCCTTGTCGCTTTGCTACCTTCTCCCCTCCATGAATGGTTTCTTCTCTATGAAGCCACCCTGGCTTGGAGCTAGCTGATGATGGACTGAAACTTCTGCAAACTCTGAGTTAAATAAATCTTTCCTCTTTTAACTTTTGATGTTAAGTATTTCATCTCAGCAATGAGAAAAGTAACTAAGCCACATAGTTTCTCTTGAATGAGAAACCCATATAGAAATAAAGTGCAGAATCAAAAACAGACAATAGGCAAAAAAGAGAGAGGAAAAAAAGTTGTTGTAATCCAACATGGACAAGATATCTAATAGTGTACCTCGATTTAGTGTAACTGTCTTATGTGTTTTAAACATTTCTTGGCCTGTTAGTCTGCCTGTTAACCCACATTTATGAAAATCAACTTAATAAGGACTTATAAAATAAATGAATGAATCTGACAAAAAAAATGTTTTTAAAGAGTGGTAGAAGAGAAGGGGAAAACAAAGAATTGATATGTACACATACCAGTTTTCCACAGTGGATGTAATTATGTACTAATAAAAATAAACTTTTTAAAAATCCTTGCTTTGTGTAATACTAGTATCCAACAGTTGACATTACATTGATATGTGTTACATATTGAGTATCATTGGACACTTGTCAACAAACCTAGATTTTAGTATAGAAAGCATATCAGTAACTCCAAAACTATGGTTCAATATAAGAATATTGGGCAGGTATAACTTTTTGAAATATATACTGTTCTTGTTTACTGCAAAAGTGGGGACTGAAACTACTGTCTCATATATATGCTAAGCAAGTGTTCTACTGCTAAACTATGACCCCAGCCCTTTTAGCATAATATAGATTATTTTGTGACAAGGTCTAATTAAATTGCCCAGGCTGGCCTTCAGCTTGCAATCCTTCTGCCTCAGGCTCTTGAGTAGCTGGGATGACAGGTGGGCATGACCAAGCCAGGCTAACCACAGAGTATTTTAAAACATTCTTCTCTCTTCTAGCAGTCTCACTTATATCAATGCCCACCTCTCTCCTCCATGAGAACTGCCAGTGGCTTGAATTTTGGCTATTTATTTTGGAAACTTCATGTCCGAGAAATTATCACCAAATTTGTAAATCACAAAAATAGGTACTTAATAAATGAATGGATATTTACATTTGTAAATCCGTTTTCCTTCCTTTCTCTAGTAAAAATAATTGGGCATTTCTGAATGGTTATCTGAATTTCTTATTCTTTTATCTAATATTGAGAAGGATGGTGCCCTATTTATGCATGGAAATAACACAACTAATCAATAAAATAAGACACGACAGTCTAAATAGAATATGGCAGAAGCGGCACTGTTATGGAGAAGGGAAAGCATCACTGAGACTTTATATTGTATTTGCTTCCTTTCTCCATGCACAATTACATGAATCCATGAATTTACAGTTGCTTTCCTCTCCCAAGGAAGCACAAATTAGTTAAGGATAATAAAACCAACACTCAGCTTCGTGTTTGTGGGTTGAATTGCCACATGGAATCAGAATATATTTTCTGCGGCATAATATTTTTATAGTGAAGCAGCCAAAATACCTCAAATGCATAGTGCAGGCTGCAAGCATTTTAGGCCTTCCAGGCATTTCTGCGGCTTGGCGTTGATAAATGCAGGTAACATAGGTTGCTCTTGGGTCAGGTTACAGCAAACACTGCCCTTTCCAAAGCTCCGAGAGTTGCTACAACAGCTTCCCTCTTAGCTGGGGAGGAGATGCCTGTCGATCAACAAGCCGGGACTTCAGAGCCGGTTCTCAGGATTGTATTTTCTCATGACCACAGCATCTGAGCCCAGCCAAAACCAAAACAAAAATAAAAGACCCTTTCCTCACATTTCCACAACAAGTTTGTGTGGTGGACACTGCACGCACACAGCACTTCCTCCTGCATTTCTGACCCTTCTCTGCTCTTAGTGGTGTATTTTTTGGTCTGCTATGGAATGTCAGTGTAAGATTATTCCTTATTTCTCAAAATGAGCAAGTAGAAATAGGACCAGTATGTGCGTGTATGCAGAGCCAGCATTCTTCACTACTTTCCCGGGCCCATCTGTCAGCGACATCTGTCACTGGTCATCTATAGACTGTTCAACATGAACTACATCTTATAAAGAGTTCGATATGTCCCACATTTCTCTTAATATTCCACCATTTTAATTTGTTTTTCTAGAATTTTATATATAACACATGCTCTGCGGTTCTCCTATACTATTGACTGTGCTCACACCAAATTTTTGGTTATTGTTCGTGATTGAGATGAAATTCGTGACTTGGAGTGAAATAACTTCTGGAGTTGATGGACCTTGACACTCACTCAGAGCTTCTCACTGGGTGAATTAGTTTTTTAAGGCTCTTCCTTGGGAACAGGCAGTTAGCTAAGACTATCACTGCATATTTATGAACCAGCTGTTACAAGGTCCAAACATTGCAATCCCCTTGAGGTTAAACTGCTAAACGTGGTTCATTTTCTTAAGAGAAACTTATTCAAATGTTGCAGAAAGCAGTACTAGATTTTTTGTATATCATCAATCATTTTCCTTTGTCTCGCTTCTCTGTGATACTGCCTCTTACCACTTTCAGCAAACTCCCCGAGCATATTCTGACCTTAAGACAGCAACTACCATTCTTATTGTTACAAAGAGACATGTATTACAGTCAGATCAGTGCAAAACTGGCACAGTTAAGCCATTTGCTAATTAATTTCCTCCTCGATTAATCTCCGATCATCCAACCAACTGATGTTTGGTTCTGTTTTCACTTCGACAAGGACGGGCTGAATTTCGCCTCGCCTAGAAACACACTTTCAGTCCTCACAGTCACTTACAGCCACATTGGCAGAAACGCCATCTCTCCAGAACATTTGGGAACAGTAGGAAGGCAGCTCCCTCCATCTCAGTTCAGCCTCTCTGCACCCAGTATTTCCACCAACGGCGGAGCAGGCGATGGTGGTACCTCGCTGGTCATCAGATCGAAGATGTGAATTGAATGGGTCAGCGTAGATTTCAGGCAAAGGAAAAGCTTCCTAAGTGTCACATCCTCACGCGGCCCCGGAGCCCTAAGGATTCATCGCCTTCGGATACAAGAACCCCGCCTTCGGATACAAGAACCCCGCCTTCGGATACAAGAACCCCGCGCGGATTCTCAAGTTGAGAAAACGGCTGCATCTCTCAGACGCGCTTTGCTGATGCCAAAACAGGCTTGGGAAGGGAAGCAGCAGCCTGACCAGGGTTTGGCAGCAGCAAAACCCAACCAATATGTTAATGGCTGTTTGTTTTAATATTGAATAAAGTCAAATCCTTTTTTATGTAAAACAAACCCATTAATGGGGACACTCCTAGCAGGAGGGTAAACAGGGAGGGTGCCTGTCAGCTGAGCCAGGCTTACTGAAAGGTAATAAAACAGGCTGATCTTTCTTTCTTTCTTTCTTTCTTTCTTTCTTTCTTTCTTTCTTTCTTTCTTTTTTTTTTTTTGGTTTTTTTGAGCCAGCATCTCACTGTGTAGCCCAAGATGGCTTCCACTAGTGATCGTCCTGCCTCAGCCTCCTAAGGGCTGGAATTATAGGCTGAGAGGCTAAAACTTTTTGTGAATAGTGTCAAAATATGAAGAAAGAAGTGTATGAAAATCATGCATCATGTCAGATAACATATGTGATCCATAGTTAATGCACACGCAGTAAGACACATTTTTCTCATCAAATTTCAGTGTATGAAGCGTGTAAAATATGAATGTTAGCTGAACATTTTAAAAATTCCTTTGAAAGATGAAACTGTTAACATTTTAATACAACAGTGTGCATTCTTGTAGGTGTGAAATTTTACTCTCTGAGAGTTGGACTGAAATTTAGAATGTGTCTGTATTAAATTACATTTCAAATGAATTTCCTTTTCATTTAAAACTTTTCTTTTGCTAACTTGGTTAACATGTTGTGAGATGTAAAAAACAGTTAATAAAATTGGTATGTACAGGCACCTTGCTAATTCCTAAGCAAAACCCATTATGCTCAAAACCAAAGAACCACATTGTATTTGATACTGAAGTGGGTATGGCTATTCTGTGAGTGCTACTAATCAATGCCTCCTGGTAAAACAAAGTGAAAATCATAGGTCAGAAAGTAGAAAAACCATCAGCATCTTCTGAGATCCACGCCATGTTGGAATTTAGGGTGCTCAGAAACCAAGCAGCCAGCTCACTGCCCTGGTTAAGTGGCTGTGGCCCAGCAAGCCGTGGCCACCCCAGGGTGAGAACCATCAGTGTCTCCTGAGATCCTCACCATGTTGGAACTTAGGGTGCTGGGAAACCAAGCAACCAGCTCGCCTCCCTGGTAAGTGGCTGAGAGCTTGCCGGTGTGCAGGCTGAGATTCAAACATCCATAGTGGGAGCCAGAGATCTCTTGCGAGGTTGACTATATGCAACATAGCAAATAAGGGGGATTTCCTTCTACCATCCCTTTGAAGGCAAATATTTTTATTACTGTTTTGCTTTGTTCTGATTAATGGTATTTCTCTATTTGATATTCTGTTTTGATAAGTTCTATAATGTTCTGTATTTCCTTTGATTTTGCCATACTTGATTGAAAGAACAACTATTGTGAAGAAAATGAGATATACTGTGGTACCTATTACTGTTATCCCAGTAACCTACTGTGAAGTTCTGTACCAATCTCACTACACTGTCTCATTTGGCTTTGTTCCATCTTGTCCTGTAGTATTTTAGTACTTTAAAAATTAAAAAAAAAATAAAGAAAGTACAAGTCAGAGTTAACAGCACTTTCCCTTAACATAATCATGTTAATAATAGTAATAGCAATAATCAAGAACACACTGATACCTAACTCAGAATATAGCAATTTGACATTCTCTTAAATTAATCTTTAGATTATTATTATCATTCACATTTTACAAATAAGGAAACTTATTAAGTAGTTTAGCCAAAAAAAAAAAAAAAACAACTTTTTTTTTGAGGGATGATCTTGCCACATATTTTAGGGTAATCCTGAGGTCTCTATATAGCCCAGACTGGCATCAAAGTCATGGCAATCCGCCTGCCTCAGCCTCCAGAGTGCTGAGATTACAGGCATATGACACTACCCTTGACTGCATATCCAAATTTAATCATACCGTTACCACAAAGCTGAAGCTTAGATCCAGAATTGACTTTACTGATAACACAGTACAGTTCTTTTAGCTCAGAAACCTTTTGAGAAAAAAAGTTAGCGTAAAATTTTTGTGCTAAAGGGAATGTGACACCCAGGCCCCTGATGTGACTTTATGCTTCAAAAGCTTGTTCCCTGCCTACTCCATAACCTGCTCCAAATACAGTGATTATGGAAAAGAAATTGTGGGTGGCACAATTAAATAATAGAACCAAATTAAAATTGAGATAGACCTTTATGAACCTGAAGGGGAACAAAACCAAGGGCATGCGTGCGTGCGTGCATGCGTGTGTGCATGTGTGTGCCCGTGTATGCGCATATGAGCCAGGCACTGGGCATAATGGCTATGTCTCTGTTTGACCCGCGTCGTGGCTGCCTTGTTTCCCAGGGTCCCTTGTAGCTGCTGTGTTTAGCTTACACTGTGGGCAAGCTCTGGCCAGGAGAGGAGAGGACAGAACTGAAACCCACTAACCACAGCCATAACCATGACGCCCTCCCCGGCCGCCCAGCGAGCAGGACTGCAGCTCCCACACCTGAAGGTCTCGTCCATCCTGTCCCCTCTGCAGCTCCAGGTCCTCGGACCCTGGATGGCCCCAGTCTCTGTCTGTGGCCCAAGGATGGCAGCGGCTGCTCCTGTGTCCCCCGGCATGAAGAAGGAGTCGTCTGCTCCCTGGTGATGGTCCCCAGGATGATGGTGTCCCCACTTTGTCTTCACGTGTGTGTGTGGCCACCTGATCGAACTGTGTACACTGCACAGATAAGACTGTTCCATGTTCAGCAGGGGAGGGCGGGGACTGCAGGATGTTGATTTGAGAATGACATTAATGAAATTCCAAACCATGAGTGATTTGGGAAGCTAAAGACAACGATGTACTTGTGAAGGCGCACAGTCCCAGGATGGAGCAGGGTAGGAGGTGAGACAAGGAGGGGAGAGAAAGAGAGAGAGAGACAGAGAGAGAGAGACAGAGAGAGAGAGGCAGAGACAGACAGACAGAGAAAGTAAGACAGAGACAGAGAAAAAGACAGAGACAGAGAGACAGAAAGTGAGACAGAGACAGACAGAGAGACAGAGAGAGAGAGAGACAGAGAAAGAACAAGTCTATGCAGATGAGTATCAAAACAAAAATTTCAGTTGAAATAAATAACCTTAATAAACACTTAATAAACAGGTCCACAAATTCAGGGTGTTAATTCTACAGACAAAATGGGGGCAGGGGGTGAACACAATTGTGAAACTAGAACTAAAACTATGAAAAATAGCAATCAACAGAAACAATAGATACCATGTACCCAACCCTTCCCTGTCTTGAGGTGTCAGAGTCAACAAAAAACACACACACGCACACACACACAAATCTATTTGATTCCACCTAGTTTTGAGGTTCAGGCTGGCAATGGAGCCTTCTGGGTTCCCCTCCTTCCCTTCTCAGCTCCTCCCTCAGGGGGCTGGCGGCCACCCAGCTCCTGGGTGTGGACCTCTGCTCCACCCGCCCAGCCACACAACATGTGTCGAGTTCAGCTCTGAGATTTTTAAGTGGCCACAGATAACGTGACCTGGATTTTGCTTTGTAAAACCATGGAAGTGGAAATCAACTCAGTCGTGTTTCATGTTGTCAACCTCTGAGGATTTGTTGCTGACTTATTCATGTATCATAGACAATAACGGACTGAGTCCTGATTTTACTGAGTGACTAGGCATGGCTACTTGTGTGGCCAGCCTCTACGCAGACAGGCTCGCGTATTTATTTATACTAGAGTCTTAGGATTCTCAACTTTTATAAAGGCAAAAAAGTCCATTCTGTCATTTATATCATCTTAGTAAATAACTAGTGTTTCTATTGATCAGTAGCACATATACCTGAATTCCAAGCCTGCTGGGGAATAAATCTTCAAGTTTTTGCCATCCCATATTTATTAAACACCCAAGTGAGTGAGAATATACTCAGGGAAGGGAATTTCCAAAATGAATTATTCTCCCCTACAAGTAGTCAGCATCCTTAGTTCAACCTGTGCCACTAGAGAGCCACACGCACCTGGGACCCCAAAGACCTATTTTCTTTGACTTATGTCTTAGTAGTGTGTCCCCAGCTTGTACTGAGGGAGGCCACAAGAAAAACAAAATAAAAAAGCTCTGGTTAAAGTAGACTAAGTGGTTTTACAAACACACTCAAACATCCACGTGTATCTGGCACAAAACAGAAACTTAGCACACACTCGGGTGACAGCCTGGACCAAGGGGTCCTGGCCAGTGTATGGCTGTACCCCAGGGAATGATCCTGTGCCACATGCCAGCCCTTCACCACCAGGCACACCCATGGACAGAAGAGCAGGAAGAGCCTTCCTGAAACGAATGATATCCACCCTCACTCGCCTCCCAGGGGACATAGCGGGACACGGTCACACCCCACTGCAGAGAGCCTGGGGCTCCCTCCTTCCCAGAGAGGCCTGGGTTACCTATGAAAGAGAATTGCGTGGGCCAGCGCTTTGGCCATCCGCACTCCACTGTCACTCCTTCTCACCGTAGGGTGCATGAGGGTTTATGACTAGAAAGAGGCGCGTGTCAGGTTTCCCTCAAGGATAAGCCAGAGTCAGGGTCTCCTGAGTGATCACTGCATTTGTAAAAAGGCACAGTGTTCGTTTCCAAGGCGCACGCAGAGTTGGTCATATCAAATAGGACTGTGTTACTGTTTGCTTATTTATATAGGACTTAAGCCTGGTTAAGAGTCTTCCTCCGCTAAAATGATCAGGAGCTAAGAGGAATGAGCAAAAATAACACGCAAATGCTCATGGTGCATTGTTTCTTTTTTGTGCCTGTGGTTTTGCTGTTGCTGTAATACTGTGAGTAGATGTTCACAGGTCGCGTACTTACGCTGAAAAGTGCACTTCTTATCAGAGTTAAAGACTTTTTTGTCTTTCGTAATGCTTGTGTTCTGTCCTCAGCCGCTTCTGATGTGACAATGAATTTGAATTTGATCGTTACGCAGGTGTCTGTCTCCCATTTTCAGCCTCTTCGAGTTGAAAAGATCCTTTGCTGCTGGCTTTTTTGTGACACAACCAGAGAATGCTCTTTTCTTGGTCTCAACTTGAGCTGGGTTCAGTAGCCTTCATCAATATGCTTTGAATGTTTATTCTCGGTTCTGCTATCAACATACTTCCTATTATGAGGGTTTTTTCATAGCACATTTTAATCTTTCTTTGTAATTATTTGCTTCAAACTGTACTTTCCTTAGCTCTGGCATTTTATTTGTTCTTTTTTATAAATTGTCAAACATTGTGAAATGTGTTGTCGAGTAACATGGAGGCATGTATATGTCTATATATACACACAGGTATGGAGACAAGCGTGCACATACAAAATAGATATATTCATGGATATGTAGATATAGACCTGTTTTTAAAATTTCTCTGTCAAACAAATAATTTTACATTTCTTATACTACAGATCACTGAAAAGGCAATTGCGTAATAGAAAAAACAGTGGAGTAAGCCTGGAAAGGCCTGGATTCTGCTTCTCACTCCAAGGTGTGCTCCCAGAGTGCATGGGCCTTTCCATCTCCAGGCTCCTGCAGTGGGCACAGAGAAGGCTCCTGCCAGACTCACCCTGCAGTGAGAGCTGAGAGCCACTGACCTTGGGAAAGTTGTTTAAAAACCTGAAAGAGTTTAAAGTGCATTTCAAAACTACCTGCCTTCTTTCTCTTTTTCTACATTTCTCAAATGGTCACCTGAAACAGCGAAGCTAGGAGTCAGTGCTTCAATCTTCCTGCAGTGAGTCCCCTGCAGAAGAGGGACAGTTTGCCACTGCCTGAGATGTGCGAGATCAGTGGTGCCAGCTCTCCCCGCACAGTTGACCTGAGCATGCACACGAGCTGCAGAGACCTGCTGCTGGCCCTCGAGGACGAGGGACAGAAGGCAGAGAGCAGACACTGCACTGTGGGAGGACAGCAGGTCGCTCTCGGCACACAGCTCGGAGCCGCATGAAGGGACCACATAGATGGCCACAGGCAGATACAAGAGCAAAGATTCTTTGTGCTGAAGAGAAACCAGAAGGTGGCCCAGAGTGTGAAATGTAACACGAGCAGAGCTGGTGTCTGGCCAGGATGTCATCCCTCGGGCCTTTGTTGTGTCTCAAAATAGAACACAAAGGCCACCCACACCTCCTGTGCGAAAGTCCAAGCCCGCAGGAACCAGGGAGCTCAGAGCCCGTCACCTTGGACCCTCGTGGGCATTAATCATCTCTGGGACATTGCTGGAAATAACAGCTCACAGTGCTGGTGTGGCCTCACTGACTTCTCACCGTTTCTAACAACAGTTCTCTTCAACAGGCAGCAAGAAGCGGTGTCCGTCTCCCCAGTGTCATACTGGGCTGGGCTTCCTCAGAAGGGAGCCTGCCTTTCTAGGTAGCAACAATGCACCAGAGCTCTTAGAGGTAAATTAAACAAACCAGATCTGGTAACTGGAGAAGCCACTGCATTCTGTACCTCGAAATCCACGCAAGAAGAGTATGCACTTCAGCATATGATGGTTCGGAAGCACTAAACTAAAAATTGACAAATTTAGAAGCTAGTCATTGCTTCCTGCCTAGATACGATCTCTTTACAGCAAACCTGTCAGTTAAGTGTTTAAGTTAGTATTCTTATTTCACAGATGAGGAATTCGACCTACAAACAGGTTAAAGATATTTCTGAAATCCCTCAGCAAAGGAATGGCAAATGCAGGATTCAAAGCCTGGCTTGTGGCAGGCGTGATGGTGCATGCTTGTAATCCAAGCATTCTGAAAGCTGAGGCGAGAGGACACCTGGAGTCCAAAGCCAGCCAGTGACACAGAGTGAGTTCAAAACTAGCCTGGAATACATAAAGACAAACCCCTGCTTTGCGTGCGAGGTATACCACACCATTTCCTCAGAGCACTGCCCATCTAGACAACGAAAGATATGTAATGGAGAGAACATATATGATTTATTCTTGATTATTAGCAGATTAGAGTCAATATATTACAAATAAATATAACACAAAAGAGGAAAATTTTGAGGTAATAACATATTAAAAAGGTGGATACCCAATTTGATCTGTAACATTTAGAAGAGACTTCATGAAGAAGGCAGCATTTAAAATATTTTTTTCTACTTGTTAGCTTCTTTTGTTTCTGTCTTGTTTGAGATAGAGTCCCACCGTGTAGCTCAGGCTGACCTTGCATGTGCTGGGATTACTGCACACAGCATCACACCAACTCCATCTCAAATTGTTTCCTAAAGACTGGAAGAATTTTGTAAAGAGAAATTGCATAATTAACAGACTTTATAAGCTATATTCCATTGGATGTTTTATTTCTTTCTTGATGGATACATTGCAAATAGTTTACATCTTTCCCAGTACATTTTGTGAAAGAATTCTTTGGCAGATAAGAGGTTGTTGCAGGTAAGATTTATTACATCTACACTTGCAGCACGTGCAGGAAAAATAGGGTAGATATTTTTCTAAAAGTCTAGGTTATCATATTCATATCTTAGCCAAATTTAAGGTAATCAATCTACTCTTGCTTATAAATGAAAACACCAAATACACTTTCCACAAACCAACCACGAAGAGGAATTTAGCATAAAGGTATGTCAATTAAGGCTCAGAGGTACAGATTACAGAGCATATATATTTGATACATGAATAACTTGTTGACATGTGTTCTTGGGAATTGCTCTAACAATTTAAAATTCATCTGTGTCAACATTTTGGAGTAAAGAGTAGACCAAAAAGATCTCAAAAAACAAAGCAATCCTTAGGAGAGTTAGCCAAATTCTCACATACAACTGCTACTAACATTAGAGAGAGGGATTGGTCTTTAGTAAAAGGAGATATTGATTGATTTGGACAGTACTTGTCCCCAAACTTACTATTGTGCACAAGTTTAAATTAGCCCATGAAGGAAAGCAAAAGTGCTATTTTTTGTTTAATTTTGGGGGAGAGGCTCTTGCTATGTAGTTCGGCTGTCCTTGAACTCAAGGTAACTGCCAGCCTCAGCCTCCTGAGTGCTGGGATTACAGGCAAGGGTCACACTGAGCCTGACTCAAAAATCCTATTTTTACATGATGAATGAATAATATTTTGAGGAATTATAGGAATCTCCCTTCCACAACAGACAAGTGGAAGCATAGCCATCTGGGTGACTTCTCCTCATAACAGAGACCCTGGTGCTTTCTGAGGGAGACTTTATCAGGATTTAAAACCTCTTCTCATTAGACAATCAGTTCTTCTACTTAACCATCTTCTCTCAACTCCTTACCTGTTTTGGGGTTAGGCCAAACTATAATTTAACTGTATTCAGCGTACCTTTTCTATTTTGTTTTGCTCTGCTATTTACATTTCTCATGTGTTACTTTTATTTGAAATACTTTTCAGTTTTAATTGACACAACAATTACACATATTTTTGGGCCACTATGTGGCATACATATATATGTGTATGCATAGAGTTATGCATATATCTATGTACTATATATGCATATGCATTTATGTAAGCATTCATGTATGTGTATACATGTGTGGTGTGTAAGGGTCAGATCAGGGTAATGACATAAGTATCACCTCAGGCATTTATCATTTCTTTATGTGGGGAAATTCATACTCTCTGCTGGCTGTATTGTGATAGTCAATTAATTTTTGCCAGTCGTGGTTCTTTATTTTTACAAAGCTCTTTTTCTTGGGTGCAGTAATGACCTTGCCTTTTTTTTTTTAACCACCGATCAAGAGCTCCAGTTTTTCACTGAGATAGAAACAGGTGCATCTACTGGTGGTTTCTTCCACTCCCTTTCTAGTTCAGTGACTTTTGCACCTACCAGAAGCTGAACACAGCCCTGCAAAGCAGCCTCAAGGGTGGAGGCCCGCGGTCCGCATCTACAGGAATCAGAAGGCACCGCTAACAGGGTCCACAAGAGTTCTCTCAAACCCAGCTTCTTGTAGGAGACTTGGTTCCTGTTCCCGCTCTTCCCTGCTAAACCTGAAAGCTCCGGACAGAACCGCCACATTCCCTCGCATTCAGGTCCATCCTGTCCGTTAATCCTTCCACAGGCCTTGATTCAGCTTCCAGTTTCAAATGCGTGACTCTAACCATTCAGAGTCCAGTCTGCCGGTCACTGTCACATGCCCTGCTCTTGGTTTTTCCTCATCCCCTCCACACACGGGCCCAGAAGCTCTTCCTCCTACTGTGGATCAAACCCAGCCCTTGCCCAGTACCAGCAAGTACCAGCCTCACAGCTGGCTACTTACTGGTCCCTCACCCTACAGTAGGCTTCCCGCCTGATTGTTCTTCACAATTCCACAGCCCACAGTTTCCAGCATATCATAGGCATTTAATAAGCATTTGTTAAAGAAATAAGTGAAATATCACATAGTTTCTTTCACATGCGAGACCAAAAGTACAAAGTAAGAGCAAAATAAAAGACGTAACAGAAAACAGGGTGATGAATCTCTTGTAAATAAGAGGAACACCAAGAGATGAGAAGGTGAGAAGAATTAAGATGTGCTAAGCCATCATTATGTACTGCAAACGTAATGATAAAAAGTAAAATTTAAATAAACAAGTGGATGTCTTTGTGCAGTGCCTGCATTAAGTATGCAAGAGTCATATTTGCCAACCTTATACATCATGACTTTGGTGGGTGGTCTTTCTTGAGGCAGGGTTTCACAACATGGCTCAGGCTAGCCTTAAACTCACTTGGTAGTCCAGGCTGGCCTCAGACTTGCAACGATCCCCCTACCTCAGCCTCTTGAACACTAGAAGTATAAGCATGCATCACCAAGCCTGGCTCATAATGACTTTTCATTCCTCCAATCTATTGCTGCTCCAACAAGGGAAAAACAAATTTACACACACACACACACACACACACACGACACTATTATGACTTTAAAAAAACTTATAATGAATCCAAAATTTGGGCAGAGATAAAATTTCCTGCATAGCTAGGATTAATATAATTAACTTCCTTCATATTCCTGAATTTATCCAATTATTCAAGTGCCCATATGGTCAAATCTTTCTTAAATTTAAAATTTTCCCAGCAATTCACCAGGAGTTTGAGTTCACTGAGCGTTTATTCTGGCCCCTTTGCTGGCCTATGGTGGTCAGAGAAGAAAAGTGACCGTTTCAGGATCACACACTCAAGACGATATTTTTTTTTCCTGTACTCACCTGCAACTACACCTAGCCAAAACGTGTGACTGCTTTTCATCACCAGAGTTATGTCAGGCATCCAGCCATACAGATCACTTTAAAAGGTCCAAGTCTTTCGTCTTGGCTACATATTGATGGATTAGATGGGACATCGTTAACTTTTATTGTGCTTTCTACTCACTGACATCTTTGAATGACACGTTCACAAATGTATTGCAATTTTAACTCTGAAATAGACTGGAATGTAGAATATTTAAAGATCTTGGGGCTAGGGACAGGGGAGAAAACAAGATGTTGAAATTTAAAAAAAAATAAAAGACTGAATGGAAAGGCACTGGGACACAGGGGAATAAGGTTGTCACGTATAATGAAGATTTAGTGTTTCAGCAATAAATCTAATTCAGCTAGAAGAGCACACTGCCAAAACACTGTGCAAGAAATACCCCCAAGGTATCCAGCAGAGTCTTTTTCAGCCCTGTTCACTTCACATTGCATATTTGAACACAGACAGTTGGAGTTTGGAGAGCATACATCTGGGTCACTCCGCGAATCCCCACTCTCCTTTTAAAAAAATAAAATGCATGCACTCCACCTACCCTAGACTTATTCTGCTGCTGTGTCTGCCAAGGAAAACGATCCCATTTTGGAGTACAAGAGCCAAAACACAAAGTGGAACCAACCCACATAGACTCATGCTCAGCTACTTTATGTATCCAAAGAAAGAAAAATATTCAGAGCACAAATTCTCAGATTACTACTCCAACAAGCAACTCTACCCAAGGTTATTTTTTAATACTATTGTCTTCTCCAGTGAGAACTAAAATCTCCAGGAAATCACGAGCTTTCACAAAGTAATATTCATCCCCATCTGCTTCTCTCGCATTTAATGTAGAATTAAGCTCTGTAAATACTGTTCAGCATGCTATACTATTTGTACATTATTTTACTACAATATTTATGCAATATTTTCATTATGATGATGTAAGGAGAAAAGTGCTGTGAACTTTAAAATGTTACCCATAAAAAGCAAAATACTTTATACTGTTCTCATCTCCTTTTTATTTTACATCTTCATACTTTCAATATAGGAAAACAATATTTATAACTGGATCATTGCTAGGACCCTCAAGGCCAAATCTTTGTTTAGAAATTGCTATGTAAAAATAGATTTCCTGGTTTTTACTTGAAAATATCCTATATGTTTTCCAAAATCATTCCGTGAAAAAAATTATATAAGCATGATCATCATGATAGTGACAGGAAGAACAAGAGAAATTAACTCAGCTATTGCTTCTAATAGCAGCGAATCCCAGCGTATATTTGTTGAAATAGAACCAAGAATGATGCATATCCTGTCATGGAGCATATTCTCTTACAAGTGCTAATGGCTGTCTCTGATCATCTGAGAGTTCATATCCCCAGAGGAAAAAAAAGAAAGTCCAACCAGCCTTCAATAAACTATTCCACGCCCTTCAATCTTTACCTCAGCAGAGGAATCCAAGTACCCAAATAACATTCTAAGGAGAGCTTAGCCCGGTTGTTCCGCTTTATGCTTTTCTTTTCTTTTCCTTTTCTTTTTTCTTTTCTTTCCTTTCCTTTCTTTCCTTTTCATTTCATTTCTTTCCTTTTCTTCTTTTCTTTTAGATCTTCTTTTCTTTTGGTGAGTGAGGGAGATAATGGGGCATTTTGATATTAAATACATTTGCCCTTACTCCTTGCTTTATTTACCAAAAACTGAGCTGGAAAAACAAAGAAAAAAAAAAAAAAAGAAGTGCAACTTGAAAGGTTCCCACTCCCTTTACTTTCTCTCAGTTTGAAACCTGTTGCCTTTGGCTTTCTCAAGTTGGGAGGCACCAAGCACAGGTACTTACAGAGCAAAGCGGAACCGTATTTCAAGCGCGACAGCTGGCAATGTAGAGGTATCACAAAAGAAGTTTAAACAGTAATTGTTGAGAGTACAGTTATTGTAAGCCACAGTGCACTGGAATTCTCTGTAAAATATTACCAATTTCACCACTTACACAGATCTATTCAAACTATTATTTGACTTGACTAATATACTAAATGTAAGAAATACCTAAACCTCAAAAGATTACATATTTATGTATCTAATGAGAACATGAATCAGCATAGGTGTTGGTGATAATAATGCTTTAGTCTTTAAAAAATTATATTACAGAATATTAAGTAAGTAGATATTTTATGGTTACTTTGTTACATTTGTCTTTGTAGAGCTTCAAGCATCTATAGGTTATCTTTAGTCAAAGGATGAAGGTTAAGTTTCAGAGCAATGCAGGGGCTGCCTGAATTTACATGTGTTCATGACAGTTTTTACTCAATCCATATTTGCTGGCTTCCAGTAGAATGTCAGATCCACTGCAGAATTCTAAATATTATCATATGGTAAACATTTATACAAGACTTAAGGACACTTTAAACTTGAGGATAATTAAGACGTGACCATGTCATTTCTGAGTTAACAGAACTAAAATTTACAGGCTACTAGAGCTAAGAATATTTACATATTCTACCTCCTTAATTTCCTACAGTAGTTTTCTGTGTTGGGTACTAACACCCCCATTTAACAAATGGAAGAACTGAGTTAAAGTCACTATATCAACCCTAGTCTAGAAGGGGTCCAGAGGCTTTTCTTATAATCATATCCAGAGGCACAGACTCTTCATACAAAAAAAATGGCTATTGGAGGCTATAACAGATGAAATTTTGAACCTTTACCTGTCAGCATTTTGTCGTAAAATTTCATCTGAAAGTATCCTAAAATCACACTACCATTTATCCTCACAATTAAAGAAATCATCTTCATATAAAGTATTATAATAACTTTAGAAAATAAGGATTTCAGAAACACATGGATGTAATGGGTACTTTTTACTACCTAGGTGACAAGAAAACCAAGCTAGACTTATCTCTAGTTAAAAAATCTCTAAGAAGGCTCCAGATTTCAAATAATGTCATGCTAACCAGAGGTCACTTTCTAGTTCTATCAGTGGGTATGACTTTCCATAAAATTTACATGTCTTTTAAATTAGGTACCAGTCTCAAAATCCTGCTCAGTTAGATCAAAATGAAATTCACCATGGGAAGCAATGAACTTTCACTATACTTTTAACAGATATTGCTGTACTTAATTAATTAATTATCATATACACAGCTGATAAAATATTTTTTAAGTTAACATGCAACTGTTAGCACTGATGACATTTCCAGCCCCAGATTCTAGAACTTTTTCCAGACCTAGAGATTTTTCAATAAACTCTAAAGTAAATAAAAATTTCTTTAGCTATAATAGATGGACATAAACTAATAGATATTTGCATACATGTGAGTCTTTAATATTTTTCTAAAAATTGATATTTAGTAATCTTGAGGTGAAACTGGAATATTCCTATTTTTAAACCATTTTCTGTCCTTTTTTTCACTCAATAACCCAGTGTTACTGAGGAAACTTACACTGTAGAGCATTTTGGTAAAACATTTCATTATCTGACAGTGCCAATGAACAAGGTGTTATATTTACAATGGAAATAAATCCAACATGAACAGTTTATGGGAAAAGTATTGCAAATAATTATTCTACTATGTTAAATAGTAGACTTAATTATCTTTCTGATCTA
Source organism: Hydrochoerus hydrochaeris (assembly GCA_004027455.1). Taxonomy (NCBI): domain Eukaryota; kingdom Metazoa; phylum Chordata; class Mammalia; order Rodentia; family Hydrochaeridae; genus Hydrochoerus; species Hydrochoerus hydrochaeris. The sequence continues at coordinate 76,709 of PVLA01002070.1, forward strand.
CTTAAGTATGAACAACATTGCAGGCCACAAACACCATATTCGACTAATTACAAAGTAATTTTTTCTAAACAACAAAAAAATTCCTTATTTTTAATTATTTCACTGATAATCAATATAGGGTAGCAGGCAGGCATGAAAACAGATGAATTAAGGTAATATCAGAGGTGACATTGGACAGGTCTTAAATAATTAACTCAGGAACTTTACAATATTTATAAATAGCAAAGATCCATTGTAAAACTTTAAGCAGAACTGACATGATTGAACTTGTGTTTTAGAATCTCAGAAAGAAGTAATTCAAAAGGATAGACCTGCAGGGGAGAAATTAGCACGGAGCACAGCTAAGAAGTCCTAAGAGATGACAGTGGGAAGCCATCACAATGGACATACACAGGCTAAGTAGCACGTAACATTTCAATAATGTTTCCTGTATTTCCAGAAATCTTCTGGACACTTTACACACATTAACTCACTTAATCTTTACTAAAACCTTATGATATAAAATCAGATAATGACTCTTTTTGGGTAATAACACAAAGCATAGTGCCTGAACACAGAACTGTTTGTCTAGTACATTGCTCTGTATGTTGGTGGTTCTGGTCTTGACTAAAGCCACGTGAAATCTTCAGAGGGTAGCCGTGTTGCTAGGGACCCAGCAGTCTATAACGGCATCATCTGTCTTTGTCTCATCTGGTCCCTCATTCCCAGTCTTATAGAGTCGTTGAGCAAATTTTGAGAGATCAGAAATATTCAAAGCTTATGATGACCCAGGCCCATGGGCGCCCTACCATGCGTTCATTCTGTGGCTAAAGCAGGTCACAGTACAGCCGAGATTCTGGGTCCCACAGTCAACCTCATCACTGGATGACAGGAGTTACAAAGTCACACTGCAAAGTTGAAGAAGCAAAAGACTGTGGTGGCATTTGTAGTCTACTTCAAGGAAGTACTGTCTGTATCGGGTGTATTCTCGAGATAGGGAAACACAAACACAGAGTTGTTCATGCTTTATCTTAAGTCACGCACCTAACTGCAAATCAAACACCATGGCTTCGGTGTCTGTGTTCAGAGGCATTTCCCTGTATGTTTCCAGAGTTTTCAAAATGAGAGAAAGCTTAGAGAAATGGGACAAAGAGAACCAATACGATTTATGAGACTAGGAAGAGTCACAGAATGAGTGACAGGACTCAAATTTGCAAAAAAAAAGAAAGAAAGAAAGAAAGAAAGAAAGAAAGAAAGAAAGAAAGAAAAAGAGAGGACTCAAATTTGAGAAAATAATACCACTTGTCATCACTATGGAGTGACAGAATTTATTGAAGATACTACTGACAAATTAAGAAATTATTAGATGACTAAGTCCTGGCCATGGTTGGAAATTGGCCTCATAATTATGCATGTAGATTTAAACATTAAAGATTGAGCTAAATTCAAATTATTAAGGTGGGGGCTGGGGATTTAGCTCAACGGCATAAGCGCCTGCCTTGCAAGCATGCAGTTGTGAGTTTGATCCCCGGTACCAATCAAAAAAAATTATTAAGGTGGACATACCCATGGAGCTGTGGAATATAGTACTTCATTCAAAAGAAAAAGATACAGGTTTGGGCTCTGACCGTTGAAATCATGAGATTTCATGAAAATAGCCAGAGACAGTTTAATGAAAAAGGCTGTGGGCAGGGTCCAGAGAAGTGGAGAGGCATCACAGAGGAAAAGGAGTTTCTGCAAGAACTTTCAAATGATTAAAACCAAGAAACAGCAACCACAACAAAATGGAACATGCCGTCGCCTCTTCCCGACGGGAGCAAAGGTCATATGCTTTGATTTGAAAAGTACAGGAAAAGCTGGATGAAATATTTTCAATGAAATAATACATATCATTGAATAAGCAGGGAGTCAATAGCGCAGTGTAGATTTACCACCCTAGATCTAAAATACGGAGAGGATCGAGAAAATAAGCACAGCACTGAGGGTAACGATTACAGAGGGAGCTTCTGAGGGACCAACCTGAGCTCGTGGCAATCTCAAGGGTGCTCAGTACTAAGGATGAGAGGAGGGTCTGCAGAGGGGAACAGCTGTAGTGAGTTGGTTTCAGACTTTGCAAAGCTGCCTTGTAGGTATTCAAGTAAAAAATAGCCCTTCCCAGAACCCTTTCCTTTCCTTTCCTTTCCTTTCCTTTCCTTTCCTTTCCTTTCCTTTCCTTTCCTTTCCTTTCCTTTCCTTTCCTTTCCTTTCCTTTCCTTTCCTTTCTTTCCTTTCCTTTCTGTCTTTCTTTTTTCTTTTCTTTCTTTCCTTCTTTCTTTCTTCTTACTTTTTGACATGGTCTCTACATAGCTTAGACTGGACTTGAACTTGCTATGTAGCCCAGGCTGGCCTCAAACTCACAGCAATCCTCTTGCCTCAACTTCCCTGGTGCTGGGATTACAGGTTTGCACCACCACACCAAACTAAGATTCCTCTTTTAATTTCCTTTTTAAATTAAGGAGATTCATTTAGAGTACCAGTATCACCTGGCATGTCATGTTGCCTAACCTCCTGCCAGAAATACATATGTAAGATAACACAATTAAAGAAACAATAAACTGAAAGAAAGATCAGGAAAAAATAGCCAGAATTATTTACAAAGTATAAGTACATAAAATACAAGCATAGAAAAGACACAATGAGAAATAGTGCATGTAAAATTATAGACTATAATTTTATGATAGAAATATAGTTTTATATAATTTTATGATAGAAAACATAGAAGATATTGAACAGACATACAAAATAAAAATATCAATGTAGCCAATAAGCATTTTTAAATATGTGTCTCACTGCAAGAGTAGTCAAGAAAATGCAAACTGAAAATTACCACAAAGTGAGCAGAATTTTAAAAGGCTAAAAATGCTAGGTTTAGACAAAGCTGTGGCGTGGCAGAATTAACATACGTTTCTGGCTCTATCAGGAAAAGAAGCCACTGCTGGGTGTGACCCAGGAGTGGGAAAGACGCTGATACACAAATGAAAGTTTACCAGAGTATGGCAAAGTGAACTCAACCATGTCTTTGATGGGGAAGAATGATGGATGGAAATACAGATTATTTGCCAATGAAAATGTTGAGGGAGTTTTATCCAAGGACATTCAAGATGGGTTGTTTTCTTGGGCAACAAGAAAACAACCCATCTTGAATGAGGGTGTTGAAGAGTGAGGGCATCGGGAAGGAGAAGAAAACCGAGGTGAGTTAGGACTTTGCAATCGCTGGACAATATTTTGGAATAGCTGTCATGAAGAATGAATACGGAGCACGACCAGGCATAGAGAAGGGTTGCCAAGAACACAGAGAAGCAGGGGGTCATGAAAACGATGGAACTGAGGTGGTGCCAATCAATGTTTTAGAGGTTCTCTGGTTCCGGTGGTCCCATGGTGTGGCAGGTACTATTGCAGTTGTCTTGGAAGTCCAGTTTCTTCACTTAGGGAGAAATGTGTCTGCTTCATACACACTGCAATCACTGTGCAATTTATGTATCTGTTCAGAAACAATTGTTTTTGCCTAGTTACAAAGCAAAGCATAGGAAGAAAATGAAGGCAGAAACTTTCCTTGCATCAGGAAGAGACTGGTGAACTTGGTGGAGAGGTGTTTAACCCACATGCTAGTTAGAGACACATACTTAAACCATCGCAGGCACTGTGACATTTGTGTCATGAAAGCCACCTCAAGCACAGTGGTGCAGGCCTTCAGATGTCACTAAACTCTCCTAGCAGGAGAGATCTGGCCATTGGAGACCCTACATCTTTCTCCCAATTCTCATGGCCTGGGCATACTTTCTTATATGTTTTATGATCCATTTAACTTTCCCAGAAGTCTGGAAAGACTCAAAAGACTGTTGACAGCAAAGATTTTTAAAAATCTTTCCTAAGACAGCCAAAACTACAGCTGAGCCTGCCTAGAAATCTTGATTTTTACAAGCAGACTGGTGATATAGGTTTCCTTCTTATACTCAATTACATTCCCTCATTTTAGTTCAGCTTTGCATATGAGTTTTACAAAGCTGAGTTTGACGAGATGAAATGTTGTAGGAGCGAAAAGTCAGGATCATGGAAACACCTTGCCAGAGATATTTTAATTAAAATGACTCACACAAACAACAAAAGAATAGGCAGCCTGGTAGGTTGTCCCTGAAACTTTCTCTTATTCTTCTTCTTCTCACCAAACTTCATGCAGTGATTTTAAAAAAAAAAAAAAGTCACGGAAGGCACATAGAATCTAGAAAAACATAGATGCTTGCTTAGTACCCTTTTGCATTTTGTTATCCTTCTAAACACTAGAACAAACAATAAAATTTGTGAGCAAGGGAGAGATTTTACAGAAACCTTATCTCCTTTGGACATTTTCTCCTAGGTCACATGGAAAGAGCCAGAGCCCAACAGAGAGTATGTCAAAGGCCTCAGAGTGAGGGAAGGAAGCACTGCTGAGTGTGCCAAGGTCAAGCATCTTTGGAAGTAGATAAATTAAAACAATATGATACGTCTTGTCCAAAGACATATTCCATTGTCTGGTTTTGCAAAAAGCAATTTATGACTTGGAACCCTGGCTTAGTGAACTGAACAAAGATACGTTAATGTCAAGGTGTTGGATAAGTTTGTGTTTTGTTTTTGGTGACTGTAGTGACAATGGTATTAAAAATAACGCAAACACACACCTATATCCATAGACGGTGGTTCCTATAGGAATGCAAAGAGCATGCACCTAGCATCAGTCTGAGGAAACAAGGGTGCTCAGATTTCACAGATAGCACCACAGACAGCTATTAAAGTCTAATCCAGTGTCACATTTCTGGTCAGGACTGCGTAACTACCAGCCCAATTTGCTGGGCTCCCTGCACTGTGTTTCTTCATTGTTTCGCGCCAGGCAGAGACTTATCTTAATAATGGGTCAATCCTCAGCCAAATGTGTTCAATTGAAGGCCACCAGGGGAGAATGGCAGGATATTGTCTTTCCAACAGCAAGCGAATTGCAGGCGGCTTCAGGCAATATCCATTTCACTATAATGCTGGTTTATGTTACAGCCCTTTTGAAACTTCTAATTGCCCTGTATTGCTGACATTTATAGACATGCCCTCCTTTAAATGAAAACACAACACTGAGGTCAGGCGGAGGTACCGAGACAGCAGAGACCCCAGGTGAAGCCAAAAGGGGAAATTACTTTAAAACTTCTAAATGCCAAACATGTTTGAGCAAAAGAAGGAAAACAAATGAAGTCTCGAGGCAGAAAAAACATTAATCATAGGTCCACGGTATATATTAATAATAGCTATATTTAATACTCCTATGTAAACTTTCGATGGTTGGATTATATAATTTTTAAATGAAAGTAAATATTATTCACTTGGCTTGGCGAGACTGGTCTCAGCTTATGTGAAATAACTTTGAGTATGATTTTTTTTTTTCTGCTCCAAATTTCAGTTTTATTTGTTAAGAGCAAAAGTATCAAAGCTAATCAGGTTTGTCAGCTGCTTGGGACAATTACTCTATGCTATAAGTCTTTCAGATCATTCTGAGAGTCATAATGAAGAAAATAATGTTTCACATTTACACAGAGCTTTACACCTAGCATCTCAGACTCTTTTATAAGCAATAAATCATTCATTCCAGAACTGCAACTTCAGAGTCTCCAATTCAGTTCCAATAAGCAATTTTTCCCAGGCAGCTCCGGAAGAAGTAAGGCCCAGAGAGACAACAATTATTGTCATTTGTTTAATCAAATCTTCCTATGCTGAGTCATTGATCACAGCCTGAACGTAAATACCCACTGCACACGCACTGTAGATTTCAGGCTAGGTGAGTAACTGTTAAAGAGCTTATACTCTAGTTAGGTTCTGGTTAGGAAATCAGTATCTTTCACTGAATTGCCAGAACAAATTCTTTCTAACACTATAGCTTCTTATTCTTCCTAGAAACATCTTTGTTTGTTTGTTTGTTTTGAGATGGTCTCACTTTGTAGGCCAGTTGATGTTTAAACTCCTGTGTAGCCCAGGCTGGCCTCAAACTCACAGTGATCCTCCCGCCTCAACCTCTCACGTGCTGGGATTATAGAATTAAACATTTTATTAAGAAAAAGACAACACTAGTGTTTTTCCTTTTGTAAGGGCTATACATTTTCATGTAATAAAAATTTAGAAAAGCACACAGTACCTGCCTTGCAAGTGTAAGGCCCTGGGTTCATTTCCCAGTACCAAAGAAAAAAAAAAAGAAAAAGAAATCACCACTATTTCCACTACACAGAGATATATACTGTTAATAATTTAGTATAAAAATTATTTATCTGTTTTAATTTTTATATTTATATAAAATACAGTATAATCACTTTTTAAGCTCATATTGATTTACAAAAGGCTTTTAAAATTCAACAGTATATTACGAATATTTTCTCATGCGATTAAAGTTAAATTTTAAGAATAATAAAGTCGGCTATGGTATTCTTCCACATTATAGAGCATACTTCTTTTTCTACTTCATCTGGGCCAAAACTTACTCTGTAGAGCATTTCTTTTCCTATAAATATAAAGGCTTTCTACCTTTAAAAAAGTATATTAAGTGATACACAATGATTTTTAAGTCTATTACAAGTTGTTTTAATTATGCTTCAGGTTTGCTCTTAAAACTGTTATTGTTTTTCATGTGCATTAGAGATGAAAAATTAAAACTGTTACTCTATTTTTCATGTGCATTCAAGATGAAAATTAGAATATGCAAGTAAAGTAGAAGACAAATGTAAAAGGCAGTATAAATGTAATTTTTATTTTATCTCCCTCATCCTCTTGATCAAAAAACAAATGCAAAATGGAATAGTTATTGACCTATATCAATGAACAAACAGTGTAAAAATATGTAACTGATTCTAACATTATAAACAAGTACAAAAGCACAAAAGAAAACTTTTTATTATTAAAATTAAGTAGTTATTAACCTACTAAATTGTGATACGTTAAAACTTTAGGATAACCACTAAGGAAACCATTAAGAAATAAAATGACTAAAAAATATATTGTAAATGAACAAGGGAATTAAAATGGTATAATAGAAAATATCCATTAACCTCAGTCAGCAATGAAGGATTGTGGGAAAACAGATATAACACATATAAAATGAATAACAAAGGGCAAATTTAAATCCTTCCTTAGATTACATGTAAATGGATTAAATTTTCCAAGCAAAGGCAGAGATTAGCAAAATGATGAAAGAAAAGAAAGATAATAAAAGAAAGAAAGAAGTGAAGGAAAGAAGGAAACAAAGAAGACATAGGTCTAATGTCTCCAATTCTGTTTGTAAATGAAAGACTCTTCCAGAGTTTTAGTTACAAACAGATTGAAAGTCAAAGAATAGATAATGATATAGAAAGATATAGAAAAAGATTTTGGTTACAAATAGTAACTAAAAGAAAGAGACTATGTTAATGGTAAACAAAATAGATTTTAATCAAGAGCTATTACAGAGCTAAAGAGACATTTAAGATAAAAGACGATGCATCAGAAAGATATAACAATTTTAAACACATATGACTTAGCATCAGAGCCCTATAAATCTTAAGCCAAAGCTAACTAAAGAGAAAAATAAGTAAGTCAGACATAATGGAAACTTGAATATGCTACATTAAATAGAGATGTACCCATGAGCCTGAGGAACACTAAGAACAAAAACAGATGACTTGGGCAGTGCCATGAAACAACCACACCAAACGGACGTCTCTAGGGTAAGTCCCTTGCAACTGCAAAGTTCTCCTTCTCATTTTCCAGGGCAAGTCATGTGTTGAGCCATAGACTGAGGCTCAATAAATGTAAAAGGATTTAAATAACATGAAGCATGTTCACTGGCCACAGTGGAATTCAATTAGAAACCAGTAACAATAAAATTTGAGAAATTGTCAAATACAGTGAAAATTAAACCTAATCCTATATACGAAATGGGACAAAAGGTAAGCGATAAGCGTAAGTAGAAATACTATATGGGGAGTATGAATTTTAAAAAAACCTCCTGAAACTTACAAGATACACAAAAACAAAGCTCAAGGGAAATACACAGATGTAAATGCCTACAAGAAAAAGAAGAGAGGTCCTATTCAACAACTCCACATTTTCCCTAAGAAATGAATAAAAGACCAAAATAAAATCAAAGTAAAAAGATAAAGGAAAATAGTAAATAATATGGAAAAAAGCAAAATAAACCAAACGGAGAGTAGAAAAATAATGGAGAAAATAATGAAACCAAAGGTATATTCTTTAAACAGATTAATAAAAACTCACTGGGGGTGGGGAAGGGAAGGGTAAGTCAAAAATGAAAGAGGACATATTGCTAAATTTATTGAAACAGACAAGAATATAAGACAACATGAATACTTACATGTAACAAATTAGATAACCCAGATGAAACAATACTCAGAAAGACACATGATTCAAACATTGATAAAATAAGACATAAAAAATTTGAATAGACCCACCACTATTAAAGACATTGAAATAGTAAAGTTTTAAAATTCCATTAAAGAAACATGGAAAAAAACGAACTAAACATACAGGACCAAGTGACTTCACTGATGAAATATTTGAATAACCAACACCAAAATGCTTCTAAAAATCTTCATAAACATAGAAGAGGAAGAAATACTGATTCAAAAAAGCCAGAATTTCCTGACACAAAGGTCAGATGAAGATATCACAAGGAAAGAAAATTACAAATATCCCTAATGAATATACAATAATCCTCAATAAATAACAGGAAAACTAAAAATGTTTCTTCTTTCCACTCCCATTCGACATTGTATGGATGCTTCTAGCCAGGGAATTCAAACAAAATAAGTGAAAACACCCAGATTTGAAAAAAATGAAGCCAAGGTATCTCTATTGTTAATGACATCATCATTATGTAGAAAATCTTAAAGAACCCATAGATAGACATAAATGTACATAAAACTGTCAATAACAGAATTCTGCAAAGTTAGTAAAAGGATATGACAATATAAAAAAGTGATATTTCTATTCACTCTTAATGAACATACCAAAAGTGAAGTTTAAAAAATTGAATTTCTATTAAATCCTAAAAATAAAATTTCTAGGAATTTAATGAAAAAGACCCCAAGACTTAAATACTGAAAACTATAAAACATCATTGAAGAAAAATTAAAGACCTAAATAATACATTCTATATTCTTAGCCTAGCAATGTTAATGTTACTACGATCCCAATACTCTTCCCACTAGTCTTTAGATTCACTGAAACCTCATTCAAAATTCCAATTACTTTTCTTTAAAAAAATGGGCAGGTCAATCTCAAAACTTATATAGAAATACAATGAACACAGAAGAGCCAAAATAACCTTGAAAGAGAAGAACAAAATTTAAGTATACACTACTCCTAATTTGAAAGCCTGCTACAAAGCTACAGCAATCAAAAAGTATGGTCCAGGCATAAATCTGAATAATGGAACAGCACCAAGAGTACAGAAATAAATCCATTAGTCTATGATCAAGTGGTTTCAACAGAATGCCAGGGCCACTGCATAGGGAAAGAATGATTCTTCACACATGAGTCTTGGACAACTGCATGTCTCCACACAGAAGGATAAATTCAGACTCCTGCTTATCACAAGGGAAAATTAACTGCAAAGGGGTAGAAGACTTAAATGTAAGAGCTAAAGAGGATGGCGATTTGGCTCAGTGGCATAAGCCCCTGCCTAGCAAGTGTGAAGCGAGGTCGTGAGTTTGATCCCCAGTACCAAAAAAAAAAAAAAAAAGCTAAAACCATCAACACTTACAGGAAAGCACAGTATTAACCTCTGTGACCTTGGATTTGGAAACAATTTATTAGACAAGATATAAAATAATTAAGTCACAAGGAAAAGATAATTCAGATTTTGCATTAGAATTTTTCAAAGAAACAAAATCAATAGGCCAGGATAGATGACAGATAGATAATAGACAGACAGACAGACAGATAGACAATAGGATCTATTAGAGAAATTAGCTCATGCAGTTATAGGGTTTGAGTTCTGGGCTATGCAGTCTGAAAGCTGAAGAACCAGGGGTGCCTATCACATGATTCTGTCCGAGTCTGGAGGCTGCAGATGACTATGATTTTAAAAATAAAGCAAAATAACTAGTTTTGATAAGAGTGTAGAGAAACTGTAACCCTTATACACTGCTAGGGTAAATGTAAAGTGTTGTAACTGCTAAAGAAAATAATTTGATGCTTCCTCAAGAGTTCAAAGTAGAATTACTATATAACTCTGAGGTATATATACCTGTGAATATTGGAAAGTTATACAAAAAACTGGTACATGAATATGCATGCAACATTATTCACACTCACCCAAAAGTAAAACAACATAAATGCTTATTACCAGAAAAATGACTACAAAATGTACTGTACACCAACAATGTCACTTGTTCACCCATAGAGAGAAATGAATACTAATACTAATATATGTCATGCCTAGAGGAATCTTAAAAACATTATGCTAAGTCAAAAAAACCCAGGCAGAAAGGGCCACATTTTGCATATTTATATTTATGTGATGCATTCAAAAATAGGCAAATCTATAATGTCATAAAGTAGATTAGTGGTTGGCAGGAACTGGAATTGGGAGGGAGGCTAATGATGGCTAAAGGGGTTTTTCTTTTTATGGGGATGACATGTCCTGGAATTAGTGGTAATGGTTGCATAGCTTTGCAAATGCAATAAAAACCATAGAATTGCAAGCTTTAATGTGGTATATGAATTATATTTCAGTATTTTTAAAATTGGGCCTGAAAGACATTGGCAAACATGCTAGAAAGACACTGCTAACTGAAAAGAAGAACTGAAATGTAGAGGAATGTATGGAAATTATAGAAAAAATACATTTTCTTAGTGAAAGAGATGAACAGGTGGTGATAAAGTAACATGGTCAATTTTTTCTTTTCCACTTTTAGAAAACATATAATAGCGTACTCATTTATGTGTTTCATTACTGACAGAATGTAGCACACAAGTAACCACTCTGTTTTGAAGCCCAGATAACTCTAGAAATACTACAATATATAGTCCATATTATTCTAGAAATACAACCATCTGGGTATGCCTATAATTTTTCTTCTCTAAATGCAATTGTATGATAAATTAGAAATATTGATGGACCATTTGTTTAATCAACATATAAACCATTGAATACTTGTAAAAATATTGCTGTATGCATAGATACACACATAATTTAATTTGCTAAAGCCTTTAATCAAGATATAGGGACTTTTTAGCTATAAAACATAAACAAGTTATCACCACAGGACACAAATCAGCATTCTTGCTATAGAAATTTAAGGCTAGTGCCAGGGATATTGCTCAGAGGAACAGCACCTGCCTGGTAAGCATGAGGTCTTAAGGTCAATTCCTGGCATGAGGAAGAAGAAGAAAAAAAGAAGAAGAAGAAGAAGAAGAAGAAGAAGAAGAAGAAGAAGAAGAAGAAGAAGAAGAAGAAGAAGAAGAAGAAGAAAGAGGAGGAGGAGGAAGAGGAAGAGGAAGAGGAAGAGGAGAAGAAGGAGAAGAAGGAGGAGGAGGAAGAGGAGAAGGAGGAGAAGAAAAGGAAGAAGAAGAGGAAGAAGAAAGAAGAAGGTGAAAAGAAACTTAAGACTAGCTATGGGACTAGCTAGCAAGTATTAGATACATTTATATCAAATAATAAGCAAATATTAGTTGCATTCTAATCTCTTCCTTCTCTTCTTCCTTGAAACTTATTTAAGGTTTTAACTATATTTGTTTCTATACATTATTTCCACTAGATTTAAAGTTACAACTTGCTGGGAATAACTACTATGTATTTCTACCAAAACTGTGTTGCTAGTGGTGTAACTTAATGTAAAACAGCCTCATGGTACCTATTAAATATGAAAACAAAGAAGATATGGAGGGCAAAGTTGGAGGGAGAGAATGAAGGGAAGGTGGCTTATCTGGCTTCTAAACTGTGTACAGTATTGTGGTCTCTCCTCTCTGAAGAGTTCAGAACAATGATTCTCAAAATTGTCATATCTACTAACTCTTTTAAAAAACAAATGTTTGGGCTGCTCACTTGGGACCCTGAAAATCCAGGAGCTATCCTTATTATTTCTAATGAAACTCTCCTAACTTCTTCTTTCAGTTTGTGACTTTATTCCTCGATGAGCTTGGTACATAGAAAAACATCTGGGGGCTCATCCAGGATCTAAGAATCATAGGAATTCATTTGAGGAGTTTATTTCTTCTTGCAATATATTTTTGTTAGCCATGATTCCATTTAGGACATAAATAATGTGCATGCTCTGGTTTTTTTTTTGTTTTTTTTTTTCTGTGTAGCCTTATGTCTGGTCTGTGAATTTTCCTTGTGGTAGAGTAGATTTGAGGAACAACATGCCTCATATAAAATGCAGGACTTACTCAGCCATAAAAAGGCTGCTGTTCTAAACTGATGATGTAGGTAGAGGAGGCAAGAGGCTCTGTACATGGCCTCAAAAGCAACCTCCAAAGAACCTTAACTAACTCTGATGCCTATAGGAAAAGGTTAATTTTGATTAACACAAGTCTAACATTCACTTGGTCTTAAACACCCAGCACAAAAGTATAACCAAAAAGATGATTATAGGCTGGATATAAAAGGAGGAATCCAGTTGCTACACTAGCCCTGCTGTCAGTCTCCAGCTACATCTGTAGTTTATCACTGTTATGGGTCAATGAGGCTAGAAAGCCACAGTAAGAGCTATTGAACTCAGCAGGAATTTCTAAATTCCTTGGCTGAAATTTGCTTTCAATACTGCGGAGTTCTCTATCTTCTTATGGCTGAAAATAAAGGGCCTTGTGCACCAGTAGATGAAAGCTGTTGTCTTTGGATAAGTAATATCAGGTAAAGGAAGATCTCCAAACAATAATACAAAAAACCGTTAGATTTATAGATAATCTCCACGAGCAGGCAGGTCTAAGACCTATTATAACCCCTCCTCCAGTTTCTTAGAAAGTGTCTAGACTTGGCTCCTTCCCTTATGCACTCTGATCTGTCTTTCATTCTGATTCTTATGTTTGGGCTCTGCATTAAAGTTGTTTCTTCTTGCCGAAAGACTGTTGGACACCAAATGGTCATGTAGAGGCACCCAATAATGAATGTGCTAGACTTCCTTTACTGGGGTCCACTAGACTGTCCCTCTGAAGAGAGTCCAAAACAGTTGAAACCCAACATGATTTCTATCAAAGCCCCTTCTTTAGCTTTCTAGAGGAAATTCGGGACTGCCAACTTCCCTCTATGGAGCCTTTTCAGTTCAAAAAGAGCCAGATTCAGTCTTCAGCCCCTTTTCCTTCATGGCAATCAGGGATACTTCTTCAGGGGAGGAAAGGTAGGAAATCGTTTATTCAGTTACCTTATGGCTAAAGGCTGCTAGGTAGGGGGAAGGACCTGAAACAGAGGGGGGTAACCAGCCATAGTGGCAAATATTAAAAGAAGAACAAATAGAGAACTAGAACTTTGGACCAAAAATGAACTCTCTGGCAACATGGAACACAGTCCCCTCCCTACTCACAAAAGTTACAGCCACACACTACAGAGCTTCTGAGTTCTGGGGAATTTAAAGCATAAAATAGCCAGATTTGTTTTTCCCCTGAAATTCCAGTTTCCTTTAAACACTCCATATCTAAGTACTGGGATAGAAGCCTGGGTCCCAACCGGTCACTTTAAATGCACAGAGCCGCCTGGCACCTGAGCAAGTCCTGTGCTGTCTGCTCCATAGTTAGCTCTGGAGGGAGGGGCCATGCAGCCACTCACCCGGGACCCTCCCTGAGGCCCAGGGCTACGCTCCTCGTCTCAAATAAAACCCCCAACCTCCAAATAATAAAATAAAATAAAATAAGCAAATATGTACTAATACTCTTTCTATTCTAAAAAGAGTTCATGGATAGTGCAAATTATTTAAATATAACTTCTTAGGAAAATGTGTCATGAAATTCTTACCATCAAGGAATTTTAGGCAAGGAAAACACAGTTGAATGTGCAAATGCTCAGTGCTGCAACACATAGACTGATCATCAGATGCTCACTTGCAATGAATGTCGGGATTTAAAAGAACTGAGAAGATCAAAAGTCACTTTATAAAAGACATAAAGGAAAATGAAATAATGATAATCATGACAGAATAAAAGTTAGAGTTAGAGAAACATTAACAAACCACATTTATTCATTTATAATAAGAAAAAATAAATATGAATTAAGAAAGACCAGATTATATCCTGTTAAATTGATGAAAAAGACTATTCTATAGTTTTATTAACTTATTACTCTGTTTCTTAGTTACATGTTTACTTAGTTTGACTCCTTGTTTCATCATTTAGAAAACAATACATTAATACATTGCTATGGATATTTTAATTTTCGGTATGTGGGCAAAATTATAAAGCCCAATTTCAAATATTTAGCTGAATGCTGTCACCATTTTTCTTTTTCTTTTTTATTTTTTGTTTGTCATTTAAAAAAATCAGAGTAATAATTTGTCTGTGTGTGCATTGTCTGTTTTTGCTACGAGCAAAACCAGACCAAAACAGACCAATAAAGAATATGATAGACTGATATGTCAAATACCAATGTAGCATTGCCGTCAGTAATATGATTCTCCAAATTTTAAATTGTAACCTTACTTCAATTTAGAGCTTAAACATTCTTGGAAAATATAGTGTACATTTGGCTTTCCATGTCCATGGGTTCCACATTGGTGAATCTGAGTAAGTGTGGATGGAAAATATTTGGAGAAATAGTACGTCTGTATGAAACGTGCATAGATTATTTTTCTTGCCATTATTCACAAAATAGAGCAATAATTTGCACATAATTCACATGATATTGGTTATTAGAAGCAACATACGAGAGCCTAAGTAAGTGGGAGAAAGTGCATAACAGTTATAGGCCAATCCTATGCCATTTTAAGTGGGAAATCTGAGCAACCATAGATTTTGGAACCCCTGGCCTGACCTCAGGGCCAATCATCCCTGGATATGAAGGGAAAACGCTGCATACAACTTCTTTCCAAATGTTTCTTCTGTATGTTAAGTAATGTTAGTAAGCTTCGGATATTCCCAAATTCACTTTTGCACTGTGTCATTACACAATAGAAGGCTCAAAAGCCGTGTGTGCTGTAGTGTGTGAGGTTGCCCCACTCACGGCTCTACATCAAAGGTCCTGTCTCCTGCCAAGGAGACACAAACAGCAATAAATTTAAAGATGTGGTTTGTCTACGTTTGTCTGTTTCTTGGGAAGATCAGATCAATGAAATCTGCCTCTGGAGATGTAGTTTCAAGAATAAATTGATTTGGAGCATTTTAAGGATGATTAGTGTCTCAGATTAAAATCTTATTAATTGAGGCTAAAAGACCTCAAATACAAGATTTTAAAATGAGTAATGTGTGGTTATTAAGGAGGAGGAGCTGATGACTCACAGTTGCTTACCAATATTAGCTTAATTATAATTTATTGTAATAAGCTCTGGCACTAGCAGCTTATAAATCCTTCTAGTGACACCTCCTTTTAACATAAACAATAGAAAGCTCACAGGACTGCATCTCTCACTGAATTAAATTGTCGAGATGTAAAATTGATCCTGGTAAAAGAGACATTATATAGGAATGTGTATTTCTTCTAATATTATTACTTCCCCCCCAAAAAAATTATATGAAAGAGAAATAAAATCTTTGTCTAAGCAACATAAGAAATATCAGAAGGACAAATAGCTAATCAATTTAACTCAGACCATGACACAATATGAAGCACAGTATTGTGAGGGGAATCTGAGTGTTACAATAAAATACTGTCTGACTCAATGCCAGGTTTGAGACTGAATAAAACAGTTGACTCAGAAAGTTTTTTAGGGAGACAGAAATACTCTAAATCTAAATTGTAGTGATGTGTACATGATCGTGTGCATTTGGGAAAATCAAAGAACTACACATCTAGAGAAAGTGAGATTTTAAATTTAAATTTAAAGCTTCTTACAAAGAGAAGTCCAAACTCAATTTATTTGTTAAATAAATTTAGCAAATTTAACAAATTCTGAACTAGAATTTGTTAAGATTCTACCAAAGTACAACTAATGTCAACTTTACAAAATCTCTTGCAGAGATTCTAAAAGGGCAAATACTGTCTCTGTTAATTAGGTTATGCTAGTTCATAACAATCTCAGCACTCTCTGTAAAATATATTACTTTTTATTACACACAGCATATATGTGTATGTAAAACACTTATAGAATATAAATATTATTTATACAGGTAGTACATATCCATATTACATTATGGAATAACAAAATGAAAACATTCATATAAATCTCAATATAATATATAATGCTATTACCATGCTATAATGCATACATAATAATACATATAATGAAAACAGCAAAAATAATTGTATATTTTCATACATATTCAGTTTTTCTTATCTAAAATATTTGTGACAACTTGGGTCTTTGTATTTGGGATTTTTGAAAAGCTTGAATACACATTTTAAGATCTTGGGAAAGACCCAGGTCTAAAAATGAAATTCATTTATGTTTCATCATATATATATATATATATATATATATATATATCCTAAAACTATCATAATTAGAAAAAATAAGGTAAAACAAATATCCTCAATTATTTCATCTTTTGAAATTTATGTGACTGTCTTTAAAGCTTAATATATATCATGTGTATAAATGTTTCATAGCTGTTTACTAAGCTAAGATGAACAGCTTTAGCAGAGACCTGCAATTCTCCTTCCATGGGCAAAGTGACACAAGCTGTGGATAAGGGAGCTGACTTCCATGGGTCAAACACTTTAACCAGCAAGACACAGGAGGTGGCAGGTAGTAAACTCCACAAAGCTCTGCCTCCCTCCCTACTCCAAGGCATGGTTTTTGCAGTCTTTCTGGAGATACCTGGTTTTCCAAGCAAGCAGATAGCTCTTCAAGTGTGCACCTCAACAAGGCATTACCAGAGACACAACTCACATTCTTCTTTATCTCACTTCCTCTCTCTCCCTTTGCTGATCTGGAATTGTATCTTTCATTAAACATTTGTTCTTTAGACATCCCTCTGGCCTTTATTTTAAGAAATTCCAATAAAGACTGGAGGAATAAGTACAATTCCTTACTTGTACAATAAGTACAAGTAAATTAAATCTAGGCAAGAAAAAGCTACTATACCCAAATGATAAGATTTATGAACTCTCTCTGATAAGAACAGAGTTGGAATGGAATTTAGAAGGAGATAGATATAATTTCTACTGGTTGATGTGGAGATTAAAAAGCAACAAAAGAGAAAAAAAAGTAGAAAAAAATGGCAAGGGCAAAGTTATGAGACAGGCTATGCAAGTTTTATTATTAATGGAGATGGTGTAGATGTGAAAGATGCGAAGTGTACAGTGCAAGCTTGAGAAGATGGTTTCTGGGTTGTTAAAGAATAAGTCATTTCAATATCTGATATTTTGTAGCCCAAAAGAAAGACTAAAGAAAAATGGTCAGGATGGAGTGATAGTTTTCTGATTAGTAACCTGTGGGGAAGGAGATCTTCTGAATTAAATCCATGTTTGTGTGTCTGTCCCTTCCTCAGTGCCCAGGGACCCAGTAGCTCCCTGTCTCTCCTCCCTGCTGTGTCTGTCAGTCTCTGGAACACTGCCACAGCAACCTTGGCTCAGTGGGCTAAAATACCAAAGATTCACTTTGTGCTCAGGTTACCCGTTCAGTGTGGCCCACACTGCCAGCACCCTGCTTCCATGGCATTCCCAGTCACGGCAGCAGGCAGAATACAGTTCAGAGAACAGCACCACCCATTCTTTATTGGCCAAAACAAATCATTTGGTAAGATCTGATTTCATCTAGGTATAGAAACATAATCCCTTCCCAACAAGAAGAAGAAAATACTGATGAACACTAGCATAGTCCAAAACAGAAAGCGCCCTCTGCTTGACTACACACAGCTGAAATTCACAACAGCAGAAAACCTGTGTGATGCTTTGGGAACATTTTGTGTTTCAGAGAAATTTTAGATTCACAGCAAAATTAACAAAAAGGTAGCGATTCTGTGTGTCTCTTCTTCCCCCACATACACAAAGCCTTTCCCATTACCCAGATCCCGGACAAAAGCGGTGTTTGTTATAACTGACAAACCTATATTTACATCACAATTAGCCAAGGTTCATAGTTTACTTTATTAAGGTCCCTTCTTGGTGTTTTATTTCATGTTTCTTTTCTTTTCCACTCTCTACACGGAATCAAGTAAGGATATTATACTAAGAGTTTCAAAGTTAAAATAAATCTTTAAAAATGCTCTATATGTCTAATTTCTGAAAACTGAAAACTGCATCTTGATGCTTGGCCATTAACAAATTGTGACACCAATTAGCTACTGATGCATTTTCTTCTGCCATCCATTTAATAATAAAATCCTCATAGGAGCTGAGAACATTTAATCCTTCTACAGTCATAACGTCTAGTTTCCTTCGCAGGTAGATAAGGTCCTATGGACAATTCTGCGCTAATAGGTTGAAAGTGGAAACAAGGTATGGAAATTTTTGAGTAATCTCCTACTTGGTGTATCTTTATCTCAGCAGCTTGGTTTGTGCCTTACTTAATACCTGGATGTTAAATTTTGTCCTACCCTTCATCAAAATTCAGCAATCTGTATGGACAGTTCCAAAGTTTGAAAACAGGCCCACTGGTAGTCCAATGTCCACATATCTGTTATAATCTTAGGACTCTTCCTGTTCTTTCCAAACACCAAAGCAACCTTTCAGCTTTTGGGCTCCTAATAAATTGCCTGACTCCTGTCTGAGAACAGCCTATCATGCTAAGTCCATTTGCAAAGCAGATTAAAGCACCAAATTCAACAGTTGCATAAACTATGAGATCATCCCATTTTGCTGAGTTCATTTTTTTTCACTTACATCAGAGTCTATTAATTCTTACTGAAGGCAGCAATCTGCCAAAATTCTATGGCAGTACCTTTGCTTTATCAACATATCTTAAATATAAAATTTTCAAAGCAGATATAACTTCCTTGCAGAAGTAGAAAGTCATTCTCTGATGATTTTACTTTGATTAGATGTTCAGTGGATTCTGCTGCTTGATAAGCGGTAATGGAATTGGTGACTGAAAAGCTTATGTAATATTTAGGATCAGTGAATCTCTAGGATACTAATCTACTTTATTTTTTATTTTCTTTGTAAAATATCATAATCCTCAGATTTCTTAGTTGTCTGTTTTTTTTTTCCTAGGGGTTCGAACTCACATCCTCGTTGCTTGCAAGGCACATTTTTATGCCGCTGAGCTAAATCCCCGGCCCTTAGTTGTCTGTTTTAAAGTACTCATGAGAACATGCCCTTGGAGAGTATTGTTTCATAAAATGCCTATTGTTCCCATGACAAAAAGCTCTGCTGTGAATTACTAGCAGGATGTTCTCTGTCATAAACTTGGCTACAGTCTCAAAGGTGCTGGAAGGTTCTTTCTGTGCCCCTCCAACTGCTCCTTTCCCTCATCCTCTCTGAACTCTGCAGAGATGGCTAAATCAACACACTTGGAATGCAGGTCTCACCCCAAGTCCATACCTGGGTCAAGAGCTCCCTGTGCCCAGTGAGGCTACCTCCTCTTCTTCATTTTCTCCAGTGTCAGATTTCCAGCCAAGCGGTCTTCAGTTACCAGTGGTCAAGTGTGAATGGATGGGTGGATAGATAGATAGATCGAATATTAAAATCTGGGCCCACAATTCTCCTTTTAAATAAAAGTAAACAAAGCCTGACATGATAGTACACATCTGTAATCCCAGCATTCTGGAACACCAAAGCAGGAGGAAGGCAAGTTCGAGCCCAACCTGGATACCTTAGTAAGACTCTGTCTCAAAATAGAATGTTAAGAAAAGGGCTAGGCTTGTAGCTCAGTGCAAAGGCCTGTGTGCCACAAAACAATCAAATATGTAAAACTGTTAAATTATACATAGCCTAAAGTTCCTTTCCTTATCATCAATACCAAGATGTTAACTAGATTGTGATTTGACAGAGAACTGAATTTTGCTGTCAGTCCCAGAGTGTAGGTAAGGATAGCCCTAAAAGCAGGCATGGTGGTGCACGCCTGTAGTCTCAGCACTCAAGAGACTGAGCCAGGAGAACAGCCACAAATTTGCAGCCAGACTAGGCTACATAGTGTCTTCGAGGCCAGCTTGAACTACACAGCAAGACCCTGTCTCAAAAAAATAAAAATAAGAACAAAAATAAAAGCCCTATGGTATCTATAAGCAGGAAATAGAGATAGGACCACATTAGTCTATCCCCCGCTCATAGCAGAATCTGGGTGAGAATAAAAACTGCTGGAAGTTCTAGAAAAGCATCTCCCAGGAGTGTTCCAAAGAGTGAAGAGGGTGCTTATTGTGACTGCCACCACCAAAGCCCCCCAAAACACATCACTGGGGTGCTGTTCGTCTTTTTCCATAGTTGACAGATCAAAAACCTGAACAGCCATGGGACCTGCTGTTTGTAAGAAGAAACAGTCTACTCAGAAAGACAGAAGAACACATCTGGAAATGTCTGGGTGTGGAGCCACCCGAAAAACCACCATGCAGCAGCAATAGGAGAAACATCTGTGCGGTGTGCTGCAGAGCAGCTTGTAGGGCGCTGCAGGGAGCGGAACCCCACAAAGCTGGGGAGAGATGGGTGCCCACCGAGCGACGAGCCTTTGCAGACCCCGTATTTAACCATATGCCATCAAGAAGGGCAGTTTTCTCTTTGAAAGCACAACACTCTATGTTAAAGTAACTTCCGGAGCTCTCCAAAGGCCAGGAGAACAAAGTCTAGGGCTTGTGCTCGTCCTGAAGTTCTAAATACCAAACGTCTTAAAATTATTCATAAATATGCATTTTACCTCGAATAATTTAAGTATGATTTACTTACATGGTTTATAAGTATATGAGTTTTTAAGAAGCAGGTTGGGCCACATTATTTTTTAATCAAAACTAATACAACTTAGGGGCCTGGGATTTAAGCTCAGTGGCGTAAGCCTCTGCCTGGCAAGTGCAAGACTGTGAGTTCGATCCCTGGTACAAAAAAAGAAAACACAAACTAACACAAGTTAAATGTCACAGTACTATTACACTAGATACTAAGGGGTGAATGACCATGTGCTATTTGGTGGCAGGCCCCTGAAAATCTTCACTAAATTATTTTCCACACTGTATACTTGGTAGGTAGCTCTATCATTTTTGGTAAATCAAGCTAACTCTGCTATTCAATTAAAAGAGACTGTCTTCCTTTTTACCTACAATTTTAAAATACTGTATCACTGTGAAACTAGATTATAACTACACTCAGTGTTGTTGTGATTTACAAGATTTGGTGTAAAACCATAGTGATTCCAATATTGGGGTTAGTTAACAAGTTGTCACTTTACATTAGGTTGGAGCTGGCTAGTTCTTTCTTGTGTCTGGAAGCTGTTTTTATACTATAAAGTGCAACACAGAAAAAATTATGTAGATATTTCAAACTAAAAATATTTGATGTCAAGAAAGACATCAAGTATTGTTTTTTAGAATTAATGTCACCTTAATTCCCCATTGAATTATTTCAGGAAAAAAATTACTTGATTTTTTTTCCAAGTATCTGTTGCCAGAATTTAAAAAGAACAACAATTACAAGAAAAAAAAAATTATACTATCAAGGGACTCTCCAAATAAACTGTTTGCACTTAGAACTTAATTTGGTTCATTTGATTTTTTCCCTACACTCTGTATTAAAGTTTTATCCATCTGATTTTGTAGATGACAAAATTAAAGCTGTGAAGAGTGACTTAACTTGCAGCTTAGGGTTTGGGTATGTCCCTAGCCTTTAACACTATTAAGAGAAGCTGGAATGTTTTGGTTCCTGCTTGGAAGTGTTCTAGCCAAATTGGGGCATATGCTGGAAAGGATATAGGAGTCTGATTCCTCTTTCTGTCTTGCTTGACATTCTTCATGAGATGAGAGATTTGCTCCACTAGTTGTTCCCAACATCAAAGGTCCAAAAACCATGGGACCTACTGACCATGCACTGATCCTCTGAAACCATAAGCCAAGATAACTGCTTCCTGCTTTTCAGTTGATTATTTCAGAAATTTTGCTACTGTAAAGGAATCCTGACTCATTTGCTTCAAGTCATATAACTGGTAAATGATGGAGCTCTTTGAATCTAAGATTTCTAGTTCCATATCTAATAACATTTTTTTTCTAAATAATTTTTTAAAGAATTTGTCCAAGCTATCAGAGACTGAAAAGTGAGAGAAGTTTACAATTATAGCCTCTACATGTACATTTGATAGTAAATGACTTATGTAAGATATTTAAATGTTTGTTCCACTCTTGGGAAGTTTATCCTATTTTGTCAAGCCAGCGCAGTGAATCCTGTGAGGATGGGTGCTGCAGAAGAGGCTGGAGAATCTAAGGATGAGGCGGTATTTCTGCTGTGTTCTTTAAGTTATGGACCCAGGTGGAGTAGTAGAGGAGGCACTGTAAGCAGAAGATGCGGAAGGGAAAATGCTAGAAGCTCACAACAAAAGCAGCTCAGATGTCTGATCCTTTGTAGATGACCTTTTGATTGCTGGCTTCTACAGTGACAGAGAGGGATGTGTTTTCTTTGAAGTAGTGGAGATCATCTCATACATTTACCAAACTCTAATGTTATTCTTCCAGCTTTCCAATGCAAACAGACTTTTCAGTGGTTTGTAGATACAAAATAACCACCAAGTCAGAGTTCTCTCTTTTTATTTGCCTGTATGGATTAATTGTACACACTTTTCATTGCTTTTCAATCTCTCTGCTTGCTCTCATATTTATTGGTATCAAGGACTTTAAACTATTTTTCTATAATTTTTAAAAAGCTTTTCATTTCCTACATCCATTGCCTTGGTTCTACTCTAAGTTATGATTAGGTTATGCCTAAATTATTACAGCCTTAGCCCCTATCTATAATTGCTAACTTTTCAGAGTCAATGCCGGCCTTCCTGCCTGATTAATTCCACCAAGCACCATCGTCCCAGGCTATCTTCCAGTTCAAATAATCCTCAGGAGCTGCCTGCAATTTAAGACAAGAGACTTTTGCAACAAAGCCTCTTTTCTTTGCGAGATGCTCAGTATGGGCTTTTTACCACTTAAGTTCTGATTAACTTAGTAAGAGTTGGGAAAAATACAGAGTGACCCAAACTCTCATATGTTTCTGATAGAATCTGGAGACAATATGGAAGTTTGCTTTAAGCACATCTACCTTAGGACCAGCCAGTTCTAGCACTAGGTATTTTCCCAAGGCATATTCATAACACATTTTATTCTTGATACAGTAGAAAATAAACTGTAGAATATTCATACCATGGAGTCCTTCTCCGCAATAAAGAAAGTACTAACTTCTTATTGTAGTTTGAATGCTAAATGTCTCCTAAAAGGGTCACGTGTTAAAGAGTTGGTCAGGTGCTTACGGCATGCTTACCAGGTGGCGGAACCAACATGGAGGAAGTGAGGTGCCATCTAAAGAGGTACCGGGATTGAAGACCCTCCCTTCTCTCCTTGCCAGCTACCAGGAGACAAGCAGATGCTCTTTACCCAAGCTTCCTGCCACCACATGCTACCCGCCATGGGTCCAAACCACCGGGCCAAGTGAACGAGGTCCAAATTATGAATGAGTTTCTTTTCCAAGTGTTATGTCACATGCAATGCAAAGCTGCCACACTGCTGATACAGTCAAATGAATGAATGAGTAAAGGTGAAAACAATTTGCAAAGTGAAAGAAATCTGTCACACAAGAGAATTCTACATAGATGAAGTCTTGGCAAAGATGGATGAATTAATGGTTGGAAAATGTCAGAACATTGGTGAATCTGAGGAAGCGGTTACAACACAAGAAATGAGACACTGAGGGGACAATGATACTGTTCTATATTACGGTGGAAGCCTGTTTTATCTTACTTATGTTTTTTAGTACATGTTTTCAGTAGAAGTTTATTTTATAAATATACATGCAGTAGATAAACTCACCATGATATATTTAAGGCTTCTGCAATTATTACCTATAATCTATTTTGAAAAATAACTAAACAAATGTTAAATCCATTTCTTGATATGATCAATGAAACATCTAAGCAAATATACTAAACATTAGCAGTAACATTTAGGTATGGGTATATAAATGTTTACCATAGAATTCTTCCATTTTTTCTGAGAAATTTGAATAGTTTTCTAATAAAATGTTGGGGGGTATGATTTCTGATTACATCCCCACATATACTCTCTGCTCTAGCCAGCATGATCTACTTTTCTTTGAACACCTTCATTGTTTGTCACCCTTTAAAAAATTTTATTTTTATGAGCCCATGTTTTCAGTATATAATTACTGCATTCATCATGGGGAGCTGGCACCTGTAGATTAACACACTTTAATTTTTTCCACCCCCTTCCACTTCTGCCCACCCCTGCGCCCTCTCTCCATCCCTTGGTCCCCTTCGTATTTTTAACTTACAAACATCCCTTTTGCTTTCTTTCATCTTCAACCCAATCTTACCCAAGCTACAAGTTGAATTCTTTCAAAACACTTTTGACAACTGGTTCCATCTAAACTTTCTTTCTGTTTCTCTTGAAGTTTAATTAATTTAATGCCTTTCATTTGTGCTTCTTTAATATATTTTAACAATAGAACAATAGTACAGTGAGTTGGGGTTTAGGTTGGGTTTAAAACAAAAGCACAGACTTTGAATTATAGCTCCAAGATTTAACATGGAGCCTCTGGCTTCTAATTTCTTACAAATAGCAGTAGAAAACTATTACTTCTTTTGGATGATTTTTGTGAGGAATACATGTGTTCATTTGTGTCGATATTTTGTGCTTGACAGAGACCAATAAATGTTAATAATTAGTATCTTTGTGATATTTAACTAGTATTTACATTGCTGCTTAAATACTATTTCTTTAGCAGAGGTTGACATGGTCTTATTCATGCAAAAATGTATGTCAATGTGGCACAAAGTAGTCACTAAGAAAATATTTCCTTAAAGAACAAAAAAACTGAAAAACTTTAGTGTCTTTTACTAGTGTGCTGTATTATCTCTGTTTGACCCTCTTTCCCAGAAATGTAGCTTTAGCAATAACAAAATTACTTACAAATGGAGGACTATGATTTTTAATTTAACACACTCTATTTAACTGTTGTTCTAGGAGTACATCTATGTTTTGACTAGTTTCAAAATCATAAAAAGAAATACTTGCTCTACATTGGCATTTTCCAGTGGATCCTTATGTATTAGGATCCAATTAGCCATTCAGTCATCTTCCAGAGTGGGGGTTCTGTGGTTCCAAGGATGCTCAACTTTGAAGCCTTGTAATACAGAACAGAATCAAACAAACATGAGTTTTATGTCTCTTTTGTTTCTTTTAAGCAATATTAAAACACTGCTTCAAAAGCTGGGGGGGGGATCAAATATCCTACTGGATCATGGTAAGACTAAGCCTCTCCATGAGCATGGCAGTGATGACAACACAATGATTATTCTGGGATATAAAAGTATTAAAAAGCTTATGATAAACCGAGTGAGAAAATGAACAAGTTATGCAGAGAGTTGGAGGAGCCCACTCACCACAAAAGCAGAGGAGCCTTCTAGAGGATAAATGCATGTAAATCCTTTTGGCCCATCTATCAGTACCATGAATATTGGTCTCAAGTACACGCATTTTCTTTCAGAGTTCCAGAACCGTAGAGTAGTACTGCTAGTGTTATCGTGTGAACAACCTCCTCCATGTCTAGCAAGACTGTAAGGCTCCGTCCCAGATGGCTTCAGAATTAACAGAGCTGTTCTTCACTTTTCAATACCCAGAACTTTTTAGAGGAGCCTTGGCATCTTGTCAATCAGAAGACTTGACAAGAACCCAATTCTAAGGAAAGCTCAGTGTCTTTGTTCTGCACTCAGCTTTATGCCAGTGTGGCCTCGGACAGAAGGTCCTCAACCATGAAGGACTCATGAGACAACTCACATAGGCACAGACACAGCCCAGGAGCAGCCTCAGATGAAGCAGCATTCGGCACAGCAGGGTAACAGACTCTCACCTTACTTGGGGATATGCAGGTCCACCTGCCCACGGTGAAATCCCCGACCCAGTTCCCCATCACTCCAGCATAATTGCCTCCTCCACGGAGAAGGCTGCCCCACGTCTGTTGGCCTGTCTGGCAGCATTGTTTGTCCTCAGCGCGGGCCTCAGATTCACTGCCCTCCTTTCTTCTCTCACCTGCACAGATTAGAATTGCTTTCTAAGGTCGTCTGGTCTTTGAACAGCTTTCTCGTACCTTGCACAGTTTATAAAAGCTCCACCCCCTAGAAGCATCTGATGGCACCGATGTTCTACCGCTGCAGGTAAGCTGTGCATGTGCTCCCATGTGCACATGTCTCTGATGTTCCCAGACCCACTGACACGCGCCAGGAAACAACTTCAAGATGTATAACGCTGAATTTCAAAAGGGGTCATTGCCCATTGTATTTGCTTTCCATGGCTGCTCTAACCACTTAGCACAAGCTTGATGACTTTCTCACGGCTCTGGGTGCCAAATGCCCAACATCAGTATCCTCTGGAAAAAAATCATAGCATCAGCAATTCTGCCCCTCAGGACCACAGGGCTGAATCAGTTCCTGGCCTCTCTCTCCCAGGGTGCGGGAGCTGCTGGCCATTCTTGGCTTGCAGTTTGACCTCTCTGATCTCGGCCTTTGTCTTCCAATCATCTTCTATGTGTGTCTTTCTCGCAGTCTGTGTTCATTCTCCATTTCCTTCTCACTTCCAGGAGCATGTGGGGTTGCACAGAGGCTTCACCTTAATAACGCGAGATAATCTCCCACCTTGACATCCTTAATCACACCAACAAGGTAAAATCTGCAGATTTCAGTCATGGCGATGCATTGTCTCTGAGGGGCCACTGTTCCGCTCTCCTCGCTCTCCAGTCCTGATTCAAAAGTGTTTTCTCTGGGAATCAGGGGATCCAACTGCTCCTACTGCAGGTATCAGTCTCATACGTGGCTAAAGGTTGGATATAGGTTACAGGCCGAGGACTGAAAAGTAAAGTTCATCCACTACGTAGAGACAGAGGAGCTGACAAATTAGAAAACCCAGGAACTGCAGAGCAGCTCTTCACTAGGTAAGTGACATAGGAAACTCACCAGGCCTTAGCCTTGGGTGTGCCAACAAGCATTACAAAGAAAGGTACAGAAAGTATACTTGGAGGGGGCATTTTAAGATGATGCGACGTGGAGAATGACCAGGAGATAACCCTAAGGGCACAAGTCCACAGTGCTCCTAAGCTGTGTTTCAGTTAACAGTCAGAACTGCTGTGCAGCAGAGGTCTCCAGAGATGCCAGGGTCTTCAGAGATGCCAAAGAGCACTTCTCCGCGCCCCTCGTGGGCCTGTTTCCGACACAGCAGCAGTCCTCATCTGTTTTACATCTTGGGCTTTTGAACAAAGGGTTCTGCGGCCAGAACAATGGAGACTGAAAACGCTTGGTTGAGAGGAGCAGACCTCACAGTGACCAAGAAGTGTGTGCAGTGGTGAGCATGGGAAACAACTCAGGACTCACGACTCACACACAGATGGGGCACCCTGCAGATGAAAGATGCGCTGCTGGAGCCCTGCTGAGCCAGTGACAGTGGCTGGTGTAGATGACGATAACCTGATTCTTTCTGGTGTTTCATTTCTCCCTCTTGTGACAGGAATGATAACCAGAAAGGGAATAAAGAAAGGCAAACTGTTGTTTCTCACAATTCATGTCACCTATCAAGTGATAATTTCCTTGCTCATGTTCTGTATATTCTCCTTTTTTTTTGAAGCACTTTACATTTTTATGAGTTTTTGAAGAGCTGTCCAGGGGGATCGAAAACACAAGGATCATAAAAAATTGCATAACTCAGAGTAAAAAAACAAAGGAGAGGCACTGAGTTGAGATCTGGAAGTTTGATGAAAACCTCCTCTCATCCATTATGTATGTATCATTTTTATTATCTTATACATTTTTAGAAAGATGAGATTTTACAGCTCACATTTCCCAGGCTGCACCGGCCTCTGAGCAGGGTAAGGCAATCGTAACGTAACTACCGGGGTGTCCTGGTGCTATTTCTGCCCAGCAAAGCCTTCAGAAAGTTCTTCCCAGTCGTTCTGAGTTTTGCTAGATAGTGTCTTGTGCCATGGCACCTCATCCGAGGGTGCCCTTTCTTTCTTTTCCTACAGTTTCTTTTTCACAATTTCTGTAGGAACCTTTGATTCGAAAGTGATAGGTCTGTCACTGGGAACACACAGTCTCTGGGAATAAGAGACTGTGTGTTGCTGGTTCGAGCACCTTAATGAGCCCTACTGAGATCTTAACTGTGCCCGGCCCTTGAGGGCTCAGTAGACAAAGAAGGTGGCTCAGAGCTGGCCACCAGCCCTGAGTACGGGGTGGTGGTGGAGGGCAGTGAGGTCACTCTTGCACAGATGACAATGAGGGCCAGACCATGGACCCCTCTTCCCCATGCCCTGGCTCCCCCATCCCAGGGTTTCAGAACACAAATACGATTACAGGGAGGGAGTGTGAGAGGTGTTGTCTTAATTCATGTTTCTTCCCCCAGAAGAATAATGTTCATGTGAATGACAGAGTTTTATGTTTAATCATCTGAAGTCACTGACTGATGACTTTTTCCCTTTACAAAAGACGAGAAATATTAATTATATAAAACTAAGGGAATATATGATTACAATATAATGGCAGATTTTTATAAATGGTAGTCATAATAAAAAGTTACTGTAACACATAATCAGCTGTTATTAAATGTTAAAGTTACATTGTATAATGTGTTTTATATTTTTCTATACTACAGTCTCGAGTTTTTAGGCTATTTGGTTGAGTCCACTAGTTATTCTCAAAAGAATATTTCCCAATCTTTCAGACTTTTACTGCCTACAGTTTGTTAAACCAACTGAGCTCTACACTTCATGTTTATGGAGAAAAGAGCATGTGCTTTATTTCTATGAGTCATGACCAAAAGAGAGAAAAGAGGCAGAAGTGAAAGGGACCAAGTTTTCAAGTCCAAGATCTCAGTGAAAAATGGTTCTTGGAAGTGTGAACGAAAAAACTGTCTCACACGCATTCTCTTTTTATTTAGAGGGGTTTCTATCCAAGTGCTCTCGGTACAACTGCAATCTAAGGCTGCCGCTGAGCAGTTTCCATTACAGAACACGAGGCTGTCACCAAGAAGGGGCCTGAGGTACCTCCCACCCCCCCACACCTACGCATCAGCGACTGCACCTGAAGATGCCAGCTGAGCAGGAAGGTGAGCAAGAGTGTACTGTCCAAGAGGACAACGGATCTCGTGGATTCACTACAGACAAGAGCAAGAAAGCAACTACTGGAAAGTCTGGTAAGTCTTTGTGTGCACCTGGAATTGATAGGAAGAAATGACCTAGGACCATTATTGGTCTTATATGAATTCAAAAAGTCATCTTGCTGAGCACTTTATTTTTTTTTCTAAGAACATTTGTACTGTATAGTAGAGCTCTTTCTTGTACACAGATGTACATGATGGATGAATAGCACAAGGCTGATGGTTTCAATGTTCTCACCCTCCTGAGTTAAATTATGCCAAGATGCTGCTAATTACACCATAGTCATAAATGAAAACTCACAGCAACGAAACTCACAGTTGGGGGTTTTAATGGGTAGCATTATAATAATGGAAACTTGAATCTTTAGATCTTGAAGAAGTCTTCAGATGAGAAAGAGCTTTACAATGAATTAAAAGAAGAAATAGTACTAGAAAATAAAATCCTTCCTTTTTATCTAGTTTCTTCTCCACAGAAGTTTTGCACATTTTTTTTTACCAGAGTATTATTTTGTGTACCATCTGACCAAAATTAAGATGTTATATTTACTTTACATGAGAATAGTTTATGTCACACTGAATGGGAAATAAATTGAATTCAAGACACTAAAGCTCATTGTTTTTCTTATGCTAAGTAATTACATTAGTGCTAGTGCTATAAAACTAATTTCTCTACAGTTAATCTCATTCAGTTATACTGCTTCTACAGGTAGGGAAATGGACCATGAACCTTGACCAGAGTTAAGAAGCTAGCATGCTGTGGAGGTATTCAAAGAGTGAGTTTTCTGTTTTTATAGTGCAAGAGATTTTTATTAAATGGCTATTAGACTTTTACTGAAATCTAACTTTTAGATTTTTATCAAATGCTTCCCTCTTAAATGTAGTTTTTCTGTTGTCTTCCTGTCTAATTGGAATACTAGTAGACATGCTCACGGCTCTTACAGAGTCTTATTCTAGGTACTTTCTAAGGATCACAAGATCCTAAATGAAATAAATTCTTGCCATTTATGAGGCAGGTTGATGTCTCAAGCAAGTAATATGGAACTAGTTTCTTTTATCCTCCTTAGCAAAGAGTCAAAATGATCTCACATTGCTGCTTGGGTGCTCAAACCAACACGGTGACAATCCCATACACAGCCTGCTTCTCAGCACAGGTGCTGTCGGCTAAGCTGGAACAAACTTCCATGGTATTGGACTGTCCCGATCACTGAACTATCCCAATCACATGTCCAACCCTGGCGACCACCCCTAAAACAGCAATGATCCCAAAAGGCCTCTGCATAAACACTACCACTCACTGTGGGATGCTATTGCCCCTCATTAAAACCACCGAACCAGGCTGTAATCAGCGGGCAGCTGCCCCATAGCTGCCAAACATGGTCCTGCGCTTGCTGTGCGGCCTTACATCATCTTGGTCCTAGCCCAAGAATGTTAGGAGCAGATAAACTGCTGCCATTGTCAGTTGTGAGCTAAGCCTCACTATGGGGCAAAAGTTGGATTAGATCAAGAGAGAGGTGTTAGGAAGGTAGATCAGAAGATACGGAGGTGGAAAGGTAAGTTCGAGTACTGAGTCCCAGACATTAGTGGAAGGAACAGAAAAATAGAGCAGAGGTTTCCATCTCCAGTCACTGGAATAAAAGAACAGACGTGAAGCCCAGCTCAGGCTGTTTCTGGCCAGAAGCCAGCATCCCACATGCTGTTGGCTCAAGAAATGCCAGTACTCTGTCTGAAACCCAGCAGTCCCTTCAGCCTTCATAATCACTCCTCTGTCACCTAGTAACTACCCAGAGGCCTCGCAGAAGAGAGGCGTACTGTCTGCTTTCATGTCTTTGTAACTTATCCTTGAAATATGTCACCATGAAGACTAAAAAGCTTGATACCCCATTCAACACATTTTGAGTTATATTTTTGAAAGAGAATGTTTGGGCAATGACACACAAATTGCATGCACAAAGCAAATTAATTATTTGCAGATATGTAGTGTAATTACATGGGTTGTGCTATCCATCTGTGAACCTCCGTCTCCCCCAGTGCAAGCGCTGCTTATAATAAAAAGGGTTTAATAGCGTTAAGAAAAATATATTATGCTTACATTTGCACAAGGGCAAACTCTTCTGTATTTGATGGCATTTACAGACTCATATGGATGTGGGAAACCTTGAAGGGTTGACAGATCCATTCCCTGGCATTCAAGAGCAAAACTTTCAACACATCCGTAAAGATGGTGTAGTGCCACGGCCACTTGAAGCACTTCTTCATTGTTTAATGTCTTTCACCTTCAGGAAATTTTATGGCTTCATTTACATTTCCTACAACAACTTGAACTATTTACAATCATCAGGGGCTCGGGGATACTAGAATGACAGGGTGTCTCCCAGTGAAATATGACAGTAAAATATGTCCTGATGTAGGGCTGCTGTACAACGATTTTACATCTTCTATATCACGGGGAATGTCTGCACTTTTACCCTTCCCTCATAGGTCTTATTTTGTAAAACAATAATTGTCAGTAAATAACATACAAATTTCCTATACACGCATGTGCACGTGTGTGTGTGTGTGTGTGGTGCTTGGGAGTCAAACCCTGAACTTCACACGTGCTAGACAACTATTTTAACACTGAGCTGTGTATCTCCAACCTTCTCTCACTCACTCTTAATGAAAAAGAAAATTCTTCAGGACGACTCTGCTCCCTGCCAGACTGGGCGGGTGGGAATAGCATCATCTCACCAGAGACCCCTTTAAGCAAGCGTTTGTGTTTAGCTGCACTGGCGTGATGCCAGCCTTCAATGAGCAGCGTATGGCTGACTGTGCATCCGTTACACCCAAGGGCATCATGGTTGTGGCCTAATAGCTCGGGAGCTGACTTGATAAGTGCAGAAACTATGGGAAGTGCTACAAAGGACGGTCACCTGCCCTGCAGGCCTTATGGATGTTTTGCAGAAGATCTGACCCTTAGCTTCGTGTTGAAGAATGAGAAAGTGATTTACTCTTAGAGGAAATACTTATATGTATAAAATAGGTGGATGGAATTTTAAAAAAAAAGAGATTCAAGCTATTCCACGCAAGTCAGTAGGCAGACACACAGCTAACGGTGATAAAGTGAAAAAGGGAAGAGAGTGAAGCACACAGCATTTTCTATGGGTTCGATGTATCGTACACATGGTGTCACTTCACGTGGACGTATCTGCTCACCCACACTTTGCCCACGGAGAAGCAAGGGTCAGAGAGGCAGCCAAGTCGGGGTAAGGACCCAGAAGGGGCTGAAGGCAGACACATGTTCAGGGCTCACCACCATGCTCTCTCACTCCACCCGAGGCAGAGTGCATTCAGGTCACCAGGGCCTGAGTAGCGCTGCTGAGGAGTCTGAATTGTGTATCACAGACCAAAGACTTTTAGGACAAATTTCATTTTTTTTATTTCTTAGGAAAAAAGGCTATTTTGCAAAAAATTTGGTGATAGTAGAAGTCAGAAATGTTAAACAGTAGAAATGGTAGCAGAGGCTGAGGCAATAGCCCAGATCAGATCCAAGGAAGCCCCTATCTAAGACAGTAGCAGGGAGAGAGACAAAGAGTGGATTGGTTCATGAGATCTTCCTAACGTTTTATCATCTCCAGGTTTGGTGACATGGGAATAAAGGTCCATGACAACTCAGATGAGGGTGGTGGTTAATAGTGGTATTATAAATTGAGGCAGTTAATGGCATAAGGAACAGCCAGTGCAGAAGTAAAAGAGTTCAGGGTTCTGCAGTGTTGAATTTGAAATAGAGATGTGCGTGTTCCATTGATAAGGAGGTTTCTGGGGCTGGAGTCTGGAATAACAGAGGGTTGCCAGTTGTGGTGGCACACTCCTATAATCCCAGCACTTGGGAAGCTGAGGCAGGAGGATTGCTGTAAATTCAACACCAGCCTGGGCTTCAAAGTGAGCCCAAGGCCAGCCTGAGACCCTGTCTCAAAAAGACAAAAATTAATGAATTAATTAATTAATTATTAACTTAAAAATAACAGAAGGTTGGCAGAGAAGAGGAAAAACACCCACAGGGAAGACATAAAATTAAGTACAGGATGAGGAGAGGATCCCCAAGGTTATCCTCTGCTCCTCTGCCCAGTGTCTCTACCTGGAATTGCTGCTCCTCATGGTAAAATAGAAGCATCTCTTGCCATACAGCTTTGAGCCTCATCTTCCCTAAAGCCACATGTTCAACTGGTAAAGGAGTTTTGCCAGTTTGCTGATTGACATTATTTTACATTTCCTGACTCCTTTTCCATAGAGTCCACTTTCTTTAGGAGCTTTTCCTCATACACCTCAGCAGCCCAGTCCCCAGGACTATGGCCTTGAGCAGCGAGTTCCAGTGACTCAGGGCAGGCTCCCCACTGCAAGACCTTGTCTAACTCATGGAAGAGTTTCTTTGCCTTGTGCACCGCTTGAGTCTGCTCCCCAGGGCTAGTGCCATGTTTGCATCTGCCTGTCTGACAAGGGATCCCAGCTTGCTGAGGACAATACTGGTTTTTTTAGTACATATTTATAGTACATAATGATTACATTCATTTTGGGGAGTTGGCACATGTACATAACACATCTTCACTCTTTTTATGTTCCCTTCTTCTCTCCTTCCTCCTCTTTCCCGCCATCTTTTGGTCCCCTTCCTATTTGCAAAAGATCTATCTTCCCATTATCTGTCTTTTATTTTGCTCTTTATTTACATTTTGAATTTCTCATGTAAGAGAAACCATACACTATTTAAGCCTGTGTGTCTGATTTCTTTCATTTAACATTATGGTCTCAAAATGTATCTATTGTCCATGAGTATTCAAGTTTATCTTTCTTTATGGCAGAGTGATACTCTGTTATGTGTAAATACCACATTTTCTTTATTGATCCATCTGTTGATGGACATAGAGGACATTTCTAAGATTTAGCTATTGTGAGTTACACTGTTATAAATGTATGAGTGGATCACGAAATATATTATAAAAGTTTAATTAATACATCAAATGTGCAGAAATATTCATGTAGTCACTTTCATGTTACTGGAACAAAATAATTGGCACCAAAATTTGAAGAGGAGGGATTCATGGTTTCAGAGTGTTCAGTCCATGGTTGGCCTACTCCAACACAGAAATGGCATGGCAGAAGGACCTTGCAGAGAAAGCTAATCAACCCACCACAGCCAGGAAAGAGAGAGTATTAAGAAGGTAACCAGGGACAACAATATACCCTTCCATTTATACTCCAGTGATCCATCTTATCTGACCAAACTTCACCTCTGAAGACCAGACTTTTGGAGTACACTTTAGATCTAAACTATAGCATTCTGCCTTTGCTCCATAAAACTCTCATAATCATCCCATTATGTAAATGCATTTAGTCTATCTGTAAGAGTCACCAATGTTTTAACACTTCAATCAATGCTGAGAAGTTGAAGCTGAATATCTACCCTGTGAATCAAGGCAAACTATTAGCTGTAAGACCCTGTAAAAAATCAAAAAGGAAGCTAAATAACCTCCAGAAAACAATGGCACAGCATAAACATGAAGGGAAAATAAGGAAATGAAGAACTGAACCAATGAGGGACTAAAAACCAGCACAGCAAATATTAAATCCTCTAACTCCATGTCTTATAGGTAGGGTAGTTACTTTTCTCTCATTGCTGAGACAAAATACCCAGTGCCTGAAATTGAGGAAGGAAAGGTTTATTTAGCTCACAATTTGTGGAAGTTTACATCTATAATCTGCTGGGCCCAAGGTAAGATGGCTCATGACAAAAGGCAAGAGTTTAAGGTGGCAGAAAACAGCAAGAGCAACAAGAGCAAAAATAGAGGATCATAAAGAGAAGATTCTTTCTGTCCCTTATATTGTATGCAGGCTACCCACACTATGGTAGGAACAGCATTCACACCCATAATCCCAGCAATGGACAATGAAGCAATCACAAGTTCTAGAACCCTGTTTCCATGACTGCATGAGGGCTTGGGAGAACATCTGGACACAAACCATAACATTCTGCCCCTGGTCCCCCAAAGACTCATGCACATCCTTTATGCAAAAGGCATTTACTCCATCTCTTAAAATTTGCCAAAATCTTAACAGTTTCAGCATTGCTAAAAAGTTCAAATCCCAGGTCTCTTCTGAGATTTAAGGCAGACTTTTAGCTGTGAGACCCTGTACAAATGAAAACAAAGTTAAACACTTCCAACATTCACTGGCACAAGATAAAAAATAGCATTCCAAAAGGTACACACAGGGAATACAAAGGATTGAGACCAAAACGAGTCTTACATCCATCAGGACAAACATTAAGTCCTGTAGTTCCATGTGGAAAAAAGCAATCTGTGGCAAATTGTGAACTCCAAAGGGCTTGCACGCTTTGCCCCTGTGGCACTTCCAGTGGTTGTACCTCCCATGGATTCTCTTTTAGGCCCATTCTGCTCAATCCTTGCACATTTCCTCAAATGATCCTCATTCCTGAATTCTCCAAATTTATGGGGTCTCTACTATACCTTTGGCTTCACCCTCACAGATTTACACATTGCCTTCTCAGGAGCACACTGTCTGGCCCCCCAGGCCTTCTGCTGAAATGTAAGTGGAATCCTTTTTAACCTCAGAACTCTTGCATTCTGCATGCACCTAAATCTAGTGCCACATGGATGATGCCAAGGTCTGCTGCCAGCTGGAGCAGTAGCAAGGCTTTCTTCTCTCTTGACTGTAGGGGCCAAGTGCCAGGATTTTTGGGCACTCTGAACCTGATTCTGAGAAACAGATGATCTATGCCACTGCCGTTCTGGAACCTTGTGTGGCTACTGCCATTCTGGAATCTGGTGCTCTAAGATATTCTCCTCAGAGCAATTCTTTCACTCTTGCAGTTTTTAGGTTGCCACAGGTGTAGACTTGCTGCTTTTCATGATGCTCTCAGGACATCTTTTATATTCTCCTGTTCCTTCTCAGCTATCAAGACCCTTGTGCTCTCAGGCAGTGATGATAGATATTGAGGTGAAATGCAATTTGATGCTTGTGATGTTTGGTGTTTCACTGACTTTGCAGGCCCAATGCCAGTAGTCTGATCATCTATTCATAGGATAATGGTACACAGTGTGGCATCTATGGGTGGTCTCCTACTAAGGTGCTAGCAATTGTTAATTCCCTATTATCTTGCTTTGAAGTCCTGTATCATTTTCATTGTTTTGTTGGATTGGGTTTTATTGTTTTGTTTTGTTTTGTTTTGTTTTGTTTTGTTTTGTTTTGTTTGATTTGTTATATCCTATGGCATGAGTGGCTATTTCAAACATATCAAGATATATTATGGTAGCCATTTTGGATTTACCATTGTCATGTTTTGAAGTCCTTTATTGCATTTATTGTTTTGTTTTTATTGGTTCTATTCTGTTCTGTTTTGTTTGATTTTTACCATATCTGAAGCTATCTGCAGCTATTTTGAAGACAACATGAGACATAATGGTAACCATTGTTGATTTCCTATTGTTCTGAAGTCCTGTGTCACTTACACTGCTTTATTTTGATTGTCTTTATTCTGTTTTATTTTGCTTGGTTTTATTCTCTTTAAAATAAATATTTAAAAAAATTAAAAGATGTCCTGTGCCTGTCTTTGCAGTCCACAGCTTTACTAGAATGATCCTTCTGGCCAAACTTACAATATTTTAAATCATCCTGCTGGCCTCTTTTCTCTTGATTCTCAACACAGATCTAGCTAAAAACAGAAAACAAACAAACAAACAAAATAATAGCTATGCCTCAGCCTCAACATTTGTCTGCCTTGACATTTCTTCTGCCAGATTAATTAGTACATTCTCCTTACTCATAGTCTCATAAAAAGCCTCTGAACAGGAGCAAAATACAGATAAACTCTTTGCTAAGGCATAACACACATCATTGTAGTCCAACAACCAATGCTGTCCTTCATCTCAGCAGAAATCTTCTGCAGGCTTCAGAAAACCTTGTCTTGTCCAGCAGACTTTCTATCAGCTTTCTGATCTTCTGAGCCCTAACCAGTATCTCTCATACAGAACAGCCTAAGGTATTCCAGCACTACTCTTTCAGGCAACAACTCTGAACCTTTCCAAACCCTTCCCACGAGCCATCTCTAAAGACTTTTCAATCACATGGTCAGGTATTGGCATAGCAACAAGCCCACTTCTTGGATACCACATTCTGTGTACTTTTCTCTCATTGCTGAGACAAAATAC
Source organism: Hydrochoerus hydrochaeris (assembly GCA_004027455.1). Taxonomy (NCBI): domain Eukaryota; kingdom Metazoa; phylum Chordata; class Mammalia; order Rodentia; family Hydrochaeridae; genus Hydrochoerus; species Hydrochoerus hydrochaeris. Next base: position 114,283 of record PVLA01002070.1, read on the forward strand.
CCAACACCCAAAGTTAAAGAAAGAAAGGTTTATTTGGATCACAGTTTGTGAAGATTTCAGTCTATAATCTGCTGAGTCCATAATTTTCAGAGGGTGGTGTATGGCCTAGGGACAACAGTTCAGTTGAGCAATGTAAGACAAAAAAAAAGCACAAGAGCTAAAAAGGAGGAGTAGGAAGAGAAGACTTTCTGTTCCTTGTGTTGTATGTAGGTTACCCACCCTAGGGTAGCCAACATATACCCATAATCCCAGCATTGGACCATACATCAATCACAAATTCTAGAAGCCTGCTCCCATGACTGTATGAGGCTTTGCAGGGGCATACAGACACAAACCATAACAGGTAGACTGTTGCAAGATGTTATCTCTAAAATACTTGGGCTTCCCCACCCACAGAACCTTGCTGGTTGCCACCCACATAGCTTCTCTCTTAGAATACTCTAGCTTCTTCTGGTTTTTCTCAGTAGATATTCTACATACCTCACATCTACAATTTCCTGGAATCTCCACTGTATCTTCAGCTCCATTCATTACTGTTCCAGGGATACACTACCTGGCCTCTCAGACCTTCTTCTTAAATCCAGGTGGAAGCTTCATGACCTCATACCTCTTGCATTCTGCATGCTTCAAAAACAAGAACAATACAGATGAAACCAGTGTCTGCCCCCAGGTCTAGCAGTAGCTGGGCCGCCTTGAACCATGGCTACAGCAATTTCTGAGTATCTGGATGACTGGCAAGATGAAACATACTTTGGGGAACCAACTCTTCAGGCATACATTCTCTAGCAGGGTGTCCTGGGGCTCTCTTCTCAAAGTGTTTCACAAGAATTTGCTGTTTTAAATCACTCAGCTTGTGATGGGTAATATCTTACCATTTGTTAGGATGCTCTCAAGGCACCTTTTCAGTTGTCCTAATGCAAAGTACTTGTCTACATTTTAATGTAATCTTTTCACCAACCACAGCCTCCATGGCCCCAGTTTTACTGGTGCTTCTTTTATGGCCAAACTGTAGAGTTTTATATCATTCAAGTCTTCCTTTTCTCTCCTTTTTTTTAGACAGGGTCTTGCTATGCAGTTCAGGCTGGTCTTAGGCTCACTTTGTCGCCCCAAGATGGTCTCAAAGTTGCAATGATACTCCTGCCTCAGCCTCCCAAGTGGTGGGATTACAAGAGTGCACCACCATGCTCAGCTCACACCATAGATCTGACTAAAAACAGCCATAAGTACTCATGCCACAGCCTGAATATTGTACTGTATTAAAAATTCCCTCACCAGATTAGTCTACCCCATCTTTAAATTCAGGTTTACACAAACTTTTAGGACATGAGCAAAATGTGGGTAAATTTTTTTATAAAAATGTAACATGTGGCTTCCAGTCTAGTTTCAAAATAAACCCTTATTTCCCATATAAACTTCATGAGCTTGGCTTTACTGTCCATATTTACATGAAGCATTCTCGTCTTCTGAGCTCCAACCAGAATCATCCATCAAGCTTGGCTTAGAGTGTTCTAGGGTTTCTCTAGCTGGCATCTCTAAAATTTTGAAACTTGTCCTGCAAACCAGTTCCAAAGGGTCTTGAACCCCAAATTCAGGAATCACCCTACATCTGTGGTACCATTTCTATATTAGTCACTTTCTCATCACTGGGCTCAGATACTCAACTGGAACTTAAAGAAAGACTGCTTTATTTTTCCTCGCAACATTCAGAGAATTCAGTCCATAGTCAGCTGTCTTCAAGAAAGAAAAAGCATGGTGGAAGGGATGGCAGGTTAAAGGCGATCAAATTAGGGCAGGCAGGATGGAGAGAGACAGAGACAGACAGAACAGAGACAGAGAGAGATAGAGACAGACAGAGAAGAGGGGAGAGGAGAGAAAGAAGAAAGAGGAGACAGGAGAGAGGAGAGAAGAGCCAGGGACAAGTATACACCCTTCCAGGTCACATCCTAAACTCTTGCCTTCTCTGACTGGGCCTGCCTCTGAAAATAAGAATTCTAAGACATTTTAGATCTAAATCATAACACCTTCTCATCCCTATAGAGGGAAAAGAATGAGAACCATAGTATACCTCAAACATCTGTCTCGAAAAAAAATTCTTTGTTCGTACCTACTCTGAATAAATTTATATTCTTAGTATGTGAGGAGTTAAAAAAAATCAACAGATATACTCTTGATTATATGCCATGACATTTTATGTATGGCTTACTATCTTCTTTGAATTTTAATATGTATTGTTTTGCCTCATCAAAATTCAACTTCAATATTTCTTTGTAATGAAAAAGTAAGAACTAGGACACTAGCCAAAGAAAAGTCTAGAGTTTAAGTATTATTTCTTAAATACTATTTTTTCATGTAACATGTGAAAGATTTATTCAAAACTTTGTTTACATGGGTCCACTAGCAGAAAAAGAATTCAAACATACAACAAAAGGATATCTATTCTTTGTTAGTTTTTAAATCTGTAAAATGAAGCTAATAACATCTATTTACATAGAGAAATTGTGGAAACAAAGGAAATTTAAAAAATGATAAATGTGTTATATGCAACTATCCCACAATAAGAGGTCAAAAAATCTCAGACTGAAATATTAAGCAAAACAAACTAAAATGATTTTTAGAAACATGATGTAGAGCTCTTTTTTCAATTCAACTATAAATCTCTATCAGTCAGGTTTACCAGAGAAACAGATAGAACACAAGATATGCAAATGTATACGAAATTGCAAGATTGGCTTACAATGGTCAGCCAGAGTCGGATGAGGGAGCCTGCAGAGGGGTCTGCACCTGGAAGGCTGCAGGGTCCAGCCCAAGCACGGGAGCTTACTGAAAGGTCCCAGTCTGCATCAGGAGGTCGATGGGTCTGCGACGGAACACTGAAGAGTCTACAATGGAAGGCTGAAGAGTCCCAGGTGGAAGGAGATGACGTCCAAGCTCAAGGTGAAGACTGGAGCTCCTCAGAAGAACCAGCAATCAGTCCCTCCCCGTTTGCCTTCCATTGTAGGCAGGCTGCTCCCCTGGGTGGGTGTAGCACTCTGACGGCCTGGGTGCCCTCCTCCTGCACAGGCTGAGGATGTTACAAACTAGGGCCCCTGGCTCCCTGCTGAGTCACTCAGCTAAACTTCTGACCTTCTCAAACTGACACAATGAACAACATCCTAGAACTTAACTGCTCCCCCTCTACAAGACCTCAGGATGTAGAGCCACTGAGTCACTTGGTAAAGTTTCTAGACTTCTCAAGTTGACACAATTATAAACCATAACAGAATCTGTCATTTTTTCCAGTGTTGTGGTAATTTATATTAGATATATGAGAGGATTTGTGCTTTGTAAAAAATCCCAGTCTTTTCTAGATACCTGCAAGTTGACTTCAGTATTAATTTCCCTATTTTATGTCCTGTACTTTTCAATGTCACTTATAGATGGGTATGAATATACATAATGTATTAGCTCTTGTCTTTTTCCTTCCTAGGAACATGATGATCCTTTCCAGGGTTCCATAACAACAAAGCATTGCAGACCTAGTGGCTCAAACAACAGAAATGCATTTCCCACAGCTCTGGGGAACCAGACGCCTCTTCTCCTAGCCTGTAAGCTGTCACCCTCTCCCAGCATGCTCAGTGGTCCTTGCTCTGGTTGCAGGAAGACAAAGCTGAAGTTTTCTGCTGTCCCACATAAGCTTCTAAGATTGTCAATCAGGGCTCCATCCTTAGGACTGTATTTAACCTTAATTGCCTCCTGATCGACCCTGTCTTTAAACTCAGTCACAGTGGGAGTTCAGGCTTCAACATATGAATATAAAGAATGGGGACAAAATTAATTCCATCCCGAAGACCCTTGCAGAATTAAAGGAAAACACAAAACATCCCACCCCCTCTTCACTTTACCATACATCCAAGGGTTTACTTCTCTCTTGCTTTATTTTCCAGCCAGCTTTTCCTAGCAACCTTGGTTCTATGCTGAACAATAGAAAATCCAGGGCCAGAGTTTGTACTAAGAACTGGTAGATTCAAGCCCACGCAGATTTTAAAGTTAGGTTCCACCCTGGAATAGAACATCTAGTATCAAGATTTACTTTAGTTTCTTTCCATTTCTAAGCATAATGAGGAGAAATCCCCACTATGAACTGTTTGCTAGCTAATTTTCTTTAAAAATTCAAAACTTTTAACAGGTCTCACTGTACTGAGAACATAATTAAGAGATTAGATACAAAGAAACTTTACACTATTATTTGCTAAGTTATTCTTAAGCTATTATTTCTAGAGTTTAAAATTATAATAAACATGAATAAAAGTCTTTATAAGAAAAATAATTTCTCTACAGTATATCATTTTTAATCTTAAATATCCTTTGATAAATGAACAAAACAAACCTCTAATTTCTCCACAATAAAAATCAATACTAAATGTCTCAGATTGAACCAAATGCTTAATTCTTTCTTTCTTCTTTCTTTCTTTCTTTCTTTCTTTCTTTCTTTCTTTCTTTCTTTCTTTTGATACAGGGTCTCACTATGTAGCTCAGGTTGACTTCTAACTCACAGCAATCCTCCTGCCTCTCCTGTATCCCAAGTGCTGGAATACAGGAGTATACCAAATGCCTGGCCCAAATGTTTAATTTTCATATCCAGTATTTTTAAAAATTTTTCAAACGTGAATCACAGTAGCAATAAATAGACAGTGATTTTGTGACTGGCTAAGTACATGAGTGTACAAGTCTTTTTACTTTTGCAACTTACTGAAGGGGCATAACCCATGCTATATTCACTACTGGGCAAGAGGCACCTATCATTGACTTGAGTAGAGGAGAGGAACTCAATGGAAGCTATGTTAATCAGTTCATTCGACCTGATCGAATGCTTAGTGCAAGACCCAAACCACTTTGTATGGTGAAAGCTAAAATTATAAGACATTATCCCTTGTTTTCAAAGAGATTACACTTAAATAGGGGAGACGAGGCTTTGTACATGAAGTTATTAGGAGCTGATTAGAGAATAAATATCTTGTGATAACAATGCATGATGATAAATATGTCTCTAAGTGTGAACAACTGCACTTAATATCAGAACCAGACAATGGTGTTACATTTCATCAACTGTAGCTCTGGACAGATCTCTTCCTCTTGTATCCAAAACAGCAGTGTCCATATTCCACAGCTATTTGCAGGGTTAGGGCAATTCCAACCTTGAAAAGGAGGTGAGCAAGCCTCTACTCATGCCCCAACATGCTTCTTTGCTAACGATACCCAGAGTCTTGATGGAGACCAACAGGTGTCTCTGTGCTTATTTAGTTGCCGTCTGCCTCATCTACAAGGCTACAATGCTTTCTGATAGCTTTAATACTGACATAATCGCTAATAATACAAGTCAACTGAAAGACTATCCCGCTGTCCTTGTGTGGTATTGAACAGGATGCAGAGAGCACCACCGCTGCTATCCAGATCGCTCCAAAGAGGGGCAAAGCTTTGCGAGAGCAGGTAACACAGGCGGAGCTGACCTAGATTTCCTAAGATCTGTTCTTTAAAACCCCATAGGCGCTTTGATTTGAAATCTAGTGAAACACCAAGGAAGTAAAAATAAAATAAGCATAGATCAGAGGAGAGAAAATATATAATTTCTTTTCTCAAAAGGAATGGTTTTCTATGCTAAATAGTTCCACTGAAGACAAAGTACTTCGAGGATTTCTCTTTGTTTAATCGAAACCAGTAGTTTTTCCAACACTGTTCTATAGTGAAGCTTACAGGGCAACATAAATGTCCAATAGAAATGGAATTCTAAACATATCTTCACTATTTTAAGAACTAGAAAAATGCATGATACAATATAGAGCATATTTCAACACAGAGAAAAACCTATGATACTACCCTGACTCCCAGGTTAACATGTTCTTTTGCAGATGTTACAGTGCCTTTTGCCATTTCTAGGTAGACTTTGAAATTCTTACAAAGGCCATATTTATTCAGACACTTACAGTTTAGAATGAGCGTTGTTAAGTGTACAGACATATATACTCATTCCTATAAAAGTGAATAAATCATGACAGAATGACAAAGCATCTCAGGATTGTGCAACCAAAGCAAATTATTCAACTAAACAGGATGCGGAGACTTGATCCTAGACAGTAGTTGTTATTTTTATTCTAATGCCCTCCTTTTTTTTGAGTTTTTTATAAATTCTACAAATTTCAATTTATAAATTTCTACACATATTTTGTCACTTATAAAACAAATTGATGTGTACATTTTATTTGAAATTTTCTCACTTACAAAAGAAATGCGTGTTAGTCAACAGAATTTTTTTTAATTTCTCCTGATTTTGAAAAAAAATCGTGTGGTTATTTAGAGTCTAAAGTGCCCTGTTACTTTTCTACTCTAACTCTTATCACTGGTCAGCTGCTTTCTACACAAAAAATTGACATATTTCCCCTTATCATTAATTTACCAAATGTTTGGTATTTGTGCTAGAAATTTGACACAGCATTAACAAGACACTCTAGAGCAACTGAATTGCACAGAAAAACCATTTTATTTTTTCTATTATGTGGAGCTATGGTGTCCGGGAAGGGCACAGCTTCAAGGGTTGTTTCTGATCCTCTTGATATTAGCTTGGCAACTAGAGAAGACACTTCCTAATAGATGGCCCAGTGTGGTTCTCTCTGTCTCCTCCCTTTTGTCCTCTACCCACCCCCACCACAGCCCAGTCTTTCTCCAGGGCTAGGACTTCTCATAACATGGTCATTTCAGGGAGCTTGCAGTTTTTACATGGCAGCAGACTTCCAAGATGAAGAAAGCAACAGCTTCCAACCATCCAAGCTCTGGTACAATGCTGACTCCTCCACACATGACTGCAGTGCTGCCTCCCTAGAGACCTACATCCACTTTTATTCCCTTGACTTGCAGTACTTTCTCCCCTCCAGCCCTGCAGGTCATGTCTCTGTCTTTCTAGACAATTCTCTGATTTGTTTCTAAGTCTGCCTCATGTCCCTAATGTAGCCTTTTCATTTATACCTTAAGAAACCATTTTCACATCTGTGATGGTTAATCTGATTGTCCACTCAGTTGGCAGAGATGCCTAGGCGTTCGGGTGTGTTTGGACAGGTCATGGGCACTTGGCCTAGGGAGTGTGTCTTTCCCCTGGTCCCTTCTCCTCTGGTGCTCTTCCAACCCACTCTGCTTCCATGAGGTCAGCAGCTCTGCACCATCCACCCTTCCACCATGATGTTCCTGCTTGGAGCCAGATACCTATGGACAGAAACCTGGAAACCGTGAGCCAAAATAAACATTTCCTCCTTTACATTCCAGGTGTCTCTGCAATGAGAAGGCTGACTAGCACAGTATATGACTGTGAAGGACATCACTGAGCCACTGCTGGACTACTAGTAATCCCAATTCATTTGAGAAAGTCAACGTGTTGTTGAAATCTTTGGAGCGCTTAGCCCCTGTCTGCAAAAGAAGCTGCCATATTCAGAATTCTCCAGAGAAACAGAATCAGCAAGATGTATACATAGAAAAGGAAAGGATTTTATTTTAAGGAATTGGCTCATGTGATTGTGGAGGCCAGCTGAGTCTAAAAACTGTTGGGATAGCCTAACAGGCTGGAGATTCAGGGAGGACAAGAGTTCAAGCCCAAAGGCATTCTTGGCAGAAGTACTCTTGGTTAAGGGAGGGTCAGTCTTTGTCCTATGAAGACTTTCAACTGGAGGGGAAGAGACCCAGTTGCATTTACCTAAATTCTGCTGTTTTCAATATTAATCTCATTCAAAAGATACCTTTACAGAAATATTTACAATAATGTTTGACCAAATGCCTGTGTACTGTAGCCAAGTCCACCCATACCAATGAACCATTGCAGAAGCCAAACAGACTTATTCCCTTGAGAAACAAAGTACAACATAGTGAACAAGTTTCGTGAATTGGGTGCGCACATCAGGAAAACAGGAGGTTACAACAATGGCATGGAGTCCAAATTTGTCCTAGACTGCTAGAGTTTCTGCTGCCTGGCCCTCCCAGTGTCTGTGACTTCCTCCAGTTGGCAAATCTGTTTCTCTAAACCCCCACTGGATCTGGAGCCTCTACATTCCTGTCTGACAAACATGCTGTTTTTCTGGAGATAAGTACAATTTGTTTCTGCTGCATGGAAACAAGTTATCCTTGATACTATGATAGGCAAATTGTGTACATCAATTGTACTAAAGATCATTAAATTAATAAATAAGAATGGAACAATCTAATACAGTAGGCATCACTGTATTAATATTTTCTTTGTCATTATTTTTCTTCTTTCTATTATTCCATGTTATTAATATTATTATAAGTATTATTAGTGAAATACATTACTAAAAATTTTTATATATGATCTATATTTGAACAAGAAACATGATGCCTAGCATAAAACACAACAATGTAGTTCCTACTAATAGCCTACTTGGCTTGTAAACATTAAGACTAAAGTTTTAAGACTCTAGATCCAAGTAGTTAACACAATGTGCTATCTAGGTTAGTCCTGAACTCTTCAAACTATGTTACATTTTACTGCATACTTTAAATGTTTTGGTTATCTGCAGTAAAGAATCTTACTACCATAGAACTTGGAGATGAAAAAAAATCTAAGCCAATTTCTCAGAACTACAAATGCATGTTTATTCTAATTAAGTTAGAAAGGGGGTACCATTCCCCTGTGATTTCCATCAGAAAACTCCACCAAGCCCTGCTGATGGGCATGAGGTGATGCAAATGTACTAGAGTAAGATAGAGATGATAGTTGTACAGCTTGTGAAATACTAAAAACTATCTCACTTGTGTATATTTTTAAATTTTATGATGTGAATTCTATCTTAACAAAAAGGATTGTTAAGTACTTAACCATGCCATAAATATCTAATTAGAGATCAGATTATGGGTGTCTATCCTTTAGAGATGTATTATTAATTATACAATTAGATTCTGAGCTCTCTTGACTGGAGGAAATTTGAAAATCACTACTTTTTATTTCTGGGGCAATCTGTAAACCTGTCAACTTCCATATTCACTTTAAATGAAAACTTCATCATTCAGATTTCAGGTAAAAATCTAGTTGTGGAATTCTGTCATTCCTAATGGACACATGTTTTATCATATCTGGAGTTTTATCTGGCAGCTACTTAGTAAAGTAAGGAAATGGACTGATTCCAACACTATTTGAAGCTATGCAGTGGGCCAAGGCAGCCAAGCACGTGAATAAATCAATGACACCTCGCCTTTCTTCATCCTAACCGAAGCACTCAGCTCTCCTTAGGAATGGTGGCGTCAAAGCCTGTGTAAGATGAAGCATTCATCATCATTTCATTCTACTTCCCAGCGCACAACCAGCGACTAATAAAGGTTACGTGACAGCCATACTGAGGGTTACAAATAGCTCCTAAGCAACACCCCACATATGAGTTCTCAGACTGTATTAAGTTACCTCTCTGGGAAACAGAGAGAGAAATACTTCAAAGTCTTCAACCTCTAACTTTAGAAGAAACATTTTCCATGATTTACCGGCTTCCATTCAAGGAGTTCCCAGGGCAGTTCCTTGAGAATGTAGCGGAGTTTCTGCAACATAAGAAAGGAGGAGAAAGGGGTAGGGGAAAAAGAGAAGAAAGAGGAAGGGAAAAGGGTGAGCAAGGGAAGAGGAAGCGGAGCAGGAGCGAGCAGTTGCTAAAACTGGCCGCGCGCTGAGACGCGCTCCGGGCTACACTGTGCGTGGAAAGCGTTTTATCTCCAGGGTCTCCTACCTCGCTTTCTCGTCCTCTATTTCTCCCTCTCTCCCAAATAAGCAAGCTGCTTATCATTGTGCCCCAACTTGATTAGATTTATAGTTTGTTTATCTGAGAGCTCAATGCTTTATTACATCCAGAAGCCAAAATACGTGCACCTCCACAGCCCAGCTGAATCAGGCAAACTCGTTCTGATCTTCGTGTACGAAGCCACCATCGCGGGTGCAGAGCGGCTGTGCGCAGCCGGCTCTGGAGGCAGATGCGGGCGAGCTCAGCTCCCCTGCCGGCCCTTGGTTTCCGCGAGGCCGCCCCCAAGCAGCCCTGCGCCTCTGTGGGCCCAAACATTTCTTTGCGGCAGCTTTTTCAAATTAGGAAGTAAAGACTTCCCATGTGATTTGCTATATATACAATTTATGACAATTGATTTTTATAGCTAAAATATGTACATTTTTAACATATTTCTCTTTCTACAAAACAGCAGCTTTCTAACAAGAGAAAAAAATTAGCAAAAGGTAAATACTGAATTTCATTTTTTTCTTCCTGCTCTAAAAGTTACATTAAAAAATATAATGAAGACCTCTCAGTTTCCAAAATAAATTATTCCTTTTCTTAGACAGAAAAAAAAAAGGAAAAAATACAGAGGAAAACAAACAAACAAACAAAAAACTATTCTCCAACTTCTAGGAACTATAAATAAGGAAAAATAAATAAATAGGAACAGAAAGAAGCTATAATTACTTGAACTTGGCCAATTTCTCAAGATGTTTTCTTTGCTTTTCTTATTGTTTGGGCACTTTCCCTCCTAAACTTCCAAACACTACCTTGTGACTTGGCAGTGGACAGAACAAATTCCAAAGGCCAGCTTCTGAGGTCTGGCTGATTCCCGCTGGATTGAGAAGCTAAATGGGCAGCAAATGTCCATAGCTCACACTTCCAAATGCACACGTTATCTATACATACACTGTGCGCCAAAGACAGCTTTGCTTTGCAAAAAGTCCAGAAATTATAAAGCAACAACATAGTTGCCCAAGCTATGACTGACAGTTGTCCTGTTGTTACTTAGGCAAACAAGCAGCTCCTATCCGGCCCAGTTGGGCAGCAACTGTGACACACAATGTGCAAGTCTGTGAGTGTGAAAGCCAAAGCACTGGGGCGGCTCACAGCTTGTGGAAGCCTTTGGGAGAGCTGTGAGGAAGCTCCCACCAGGTCCTGCTGCCTTTCCTCCTTCCAGTGAATGCAGAGGTGCTTGGTCCCTAAGAACCCCAGTCTGCCACTAAGCCACCGCTTCTCAAATGTTAGCCACGGCCTGGGCCAGGCCAGACTGCGAAGGATTGGGCACTGGAGTGTCAAACTGCTGTTGGTGGTGGCTTTGGGCAGAGTCTGTGTCATGCCAGGCCACTCAAATTGCAGAGGCATGAGGGGCCACATCGATTTTCAGCTCAGAAGACATAATGCTCAATGGACCTTTATTAGTATTCATCCTAGCCTATGGACACTGCCTTGCTAGAATGGGAAAAGTGAAATTCCTGTACATAAAAAAATTAGTTTGGGAGTAATTATGTCAATATAATAAAATGCCTGCTATGAATAACATCCATGGATTTGGAATTGCTTTGTATTTTTGTTGACTTTTATCAGGAATGTTTTCCAGGGACTCTACCTTGAGAGTGAGCATTTTTGGAAGCTACTGAACATCACTAAATACATTAAAAGTGAATTTCTTAAGTGGGGATTCAATCATATGAACAGATGAGTGTAAAGAAAGATCAAAGACGTCCCACTCACTCCCAAGAGAGCTCGACTTTTCATCTTGTGCACCAAACCATCATTGGAACACACACCTTCATACTCAATATACCACCAATTTAGAAGAGCTTGTTTGTAAATTAAATAATCCTGTGCCCACCCTCCCACGCCTAGGAATCTGGAAGCCTCACTCAGCTGTGCACTGCTTCAGCAGGCCTGAGAATCCAGTGCAGAAAATTCTGTTTCCGGCAAACACTGAGTTCCGCGGGAATTCAGCCTGCTGCTTTTACTCTGGCAAAGCACAATCCTAGACCTGGCCTCAAATCCACCAAACACCTCGCTTCCGATGTCCCGTTCAGAATCATCTCATCAGCAGAGGGTGACTTTTTATCATGTTGGTGTCTTCCACAACTTTGAGGCGACTCCTTCCTTGTACCAAAGTTCAGGGAACCCTGGAAGCTTTGGGTAAGAATTTGATCCATTGTCAAAGATCTGAAACTCATGTGAAAAGGCAAAGCAAAAGGGCCTCTATCCAACATACAGTAAGCAAAGGAGATGCTGTTCCACCCCGCCCGCCACGAGCTGGCTCGGCATGGACAGTTCCCTGTCAGGAGAGGTCAGGAGCCCGTGAGCCTACCATCCCACTAGAAGAGGCAGATGTGCTCATAACAGGAGTCAAACAGAAGACTGCTCTGCTCCATGAAGTAACTATCCCTGCTCTGGACTCAGACATTCCTGCAATCCACAACTTTGCCTGAAGAAGACTGAACATATCTGAAGCATCCAGGGGAGGTCAACAGCATGGGACTGGCGAGGTTAGAAACGGAAGCACCTGGAGTCAGTGATGATGACTTGTGTGGGCACACAGATTTTGGGTTCCAGATTTCATCTGAAATCACCTGGTGACTGCAGTGGCATTAGGTCAACCTCTGTCCCCTCCAGATGCCGTCAGCCCGAAAGGAGCCTGCTCCCAAACCCCGAAGTCTTCTAGATCTAAGGGAAGACCTAAAGGAGTCAAAGGCTCAGGTCAATTACATGAGGATGGAAATCGAAGTGAGAAGCCAAAGAAGTACATGGGTGTGCAGAGAAAGTCAACTTTCCATCTACACAAATCTGTTTGTAGAAAAGAAAATGTCAAAGACCAGTGAAACAGTGATTTATCACCATTTGCATGGAGATGGTATTAAGTCTAACAACAGCAAACACAAAGCACACACACAGCTTGGCTGTAAGGCTGAGCACACACGACATAGTTAACAATAAACTGACAAAATGACATAGTGATTTTATTTACAATTTGTAAATAAAATAAATGAAATTAATAATCCTAACTATCCAGATGTGTTAGGAAACTTTTGAAGTTGAGTTTTCCAGATAGCTCACTTATAGTCCTTTTAGAATCCAAAGAATTTTTACTTTCATTCTTATTTGTAAAATAAACAAGTAAGTAATCAAAACCAAAATTTTCCAAATTATTTATTCAATTCCTCAACTGTTTAGAGTTTATGACGTAATAAAAGCTTGTACTTTAATTTGCTTTATGAAGAAACAGTGTTAAATTTTTCTTTATTCTTATCAATATAATGTAATGACTTCTTTAAAAACAGAACTAAACCAGGTACGGTGATGCATGTTTATAATCCCAGTACTCGGGAGGCTGAGGCAGGAGGATTCTTGCATGCTCAAGACCAGCCTGGGCTACAAAGTGAGCTCGGGGCCAACATGAACTGCATAGTGAGACCCTGGCTCAAGAAGACCAAAAATTAATTAATTAATTAATTAGGTAATTAAATAAACAGAACTAACATATATAACATAGGTTGAGGATCTCTTACTCTAAATGCTCAGGATCAGATGAGTTTCAGATTTCAAATTCTTTTCTTCTTCATTTTTTGTACTTTGAATATACCAGCATGTTTATCGTGAGGTATCTTGGGAGTAGGATTCAAGTCTCAAAACAAAATCCATCCTGTTCTGCATACAGCTTATACATCTACCAGATGCGGCTTTAGTCGCTATGTTTAGTACGTTAGGTTTCCACTGTAACCTGTCACCAGGCCAACAGTGGAACTTTCTGCTTGTGAGCACCCCTGGTGCTGGAACTTTTCTGATGTGGGAATGCTTCTGATTTGGGAGTTTCAGCTAAGGGTGCTCAACCTTAACACTTCCCAGCACTCAGCAGTCAGTTTAGTGCTTCTGTGGGCCATTCGAGGAGTGTGCGCTGCCTTGTTCACCAGGTCAGTCAGCTCAGCCACCCAGGCTGGCATGTTCCTACAGGTAAGGCCGCTAAAGAGCGCAGGCTGGAAGCCACACTCAGAAAACCTGACTCCGGCTCTCAGCTCACAGCTTCTATGCTCTGCCAGCGCTGTTCCAATTCTGCTATTGCATCCAGTATCATGGCAAAATAAGCTTGCTTTTTGTTTTCATTTCTGTTTTTTTTGGTTTTGTTTTGTTTGTTTTGGGTTTCTTGGTACCAAGAAGTCAAACTCATGACCTTGCGTGTGCCAGGCAGCACTGTGCCACTGAGCTATAGTCCCAGCCCCAAAGTAAGCTTTCCTTACACGGTGATAACAATCATTTATCTATGTTGACTCTGTGATCGTTTTCTCATGTAACACTGTTAACATCGCTTGGTAGTTTGGTATGACCTCGTGATGAGCATGTATGTAACGACCATTTCATTCTTCCCACTGTGAAACTCTTAGGTCTCTTCCATTGTTTTGGTACCATTTATACTTATTTTAAATGTTTTGGGGTCAAATTTCATGAACTCCTTTACCTCACAAACGGCAACATCTATTGGGAAAATTAACCTGCCACATCACCCTTGAAATATAAATTGTCCTATCATGAGCTATTTTTGAAGACTCAAAGTGACTGTTAAATTTTCTTTCTTTCTTTCTTTCTTTCTTTCTTTTTTTTTTTTTTTTTTTTTTTTTGATACCAGGGATCAAACTCAGGATCTCATGCTTGCCAGGCAGGCGCTTATGCTGCTGAGCTAAATTCCCAGCCACATTGCTATTTTTTAACACTAATATGCCACACTGCCACACCACACTGCTACTTTGTGAGCAAACTATAAGCTCTAAGATGCTTATAACTATGCAAGTAACAAATGCCACTGCTTTTTAAAAAGTTATATCTAGCAGCTACTTCTAAGATAACAATGTTAACATATTAACTAGTGTTGTCTTCTTACTGTTATTTCTTCGAAATTCTGTATTATTTCTACCTTTTTTTGTTTTCCTTTTTAAAAATAAAAAAATTAATTAAAAGTTACATGTGTTCTATAGGTACATTTGTTTGTTTCTTCTTTTGCTGCAAAGTTGAGGTGTCTCAGACTGGTTTTAGAGTACTATGTCATTATTTCCAGATTATTGGCAACACTTAAATAATTGTTGCACAAACAATGAAGCGGAATGACCTGAGTGAAAGTGGCAGTGTTTTTTCATCCCCCAAAATGTGGCATTTGCATACTGGCTGGGCACAAATATCTGTCTAGCATGCTCTCCTCTGCGGCACACAGGCAGGGGGTATCAAACAGCTCTTCTGCTTAGCACTAAGCTACTGTTAACACAGCTGCCCCTCTGCTGAGGATGAAGTTTTGTTTGGGTAAACACACTGCAAACTGAAATTATCCTAGGTGTAAAACGTGTCAAACACACACAACCAGTGACTGTCCTGGCTTAGCATCACAGCTCAAGGCCAAGGATGATCGCTGGAAGCTACAGCGTCTTACCCCTCTCCTTCGACCAGGAAAAGACTAACATCAGGCCTCCTAGTGCACTTCCTACTGCATGCATATCAACATCACAGCATCTTAAAAGTAGAGGGGAAAAGGTGTAAATCAAACCATCCTAAAGCAGAAAACCTTGTAGTTTAATAGTGAGGAAACAGAAAAACTGTCATTGAGACAAGGAGGGAAAGGAAAGAGTTCGTATTACTTGACGTATGTGATTGGTATATAAAACCTGTAAGCAAACATAAGGTGCTTTATTTCTAGGAATGTATATGTTGGATTTTGTTTGAAATCTAATTTTCTCCATAAACCACTATAACAAGATATCATACTAGTTAATAACCACCATAATTGAGATGCATTTTAATATTTACTATTGACAATAATAAAACGTGGTGATGTAAGCATATATATATTTAAAAATACAAATCCATTTATAGGCAGAACACAAAGTCACTAGGAGCTAACACGGGAGAGTTTGGAATGTGTGGTGTGTGGACTCGGCCTGGGTTTTCCCGGGAAAGGTTTGGTGTTTCCCAATGTGTTAGCGGATCAACATTCATGTTGAAATATGACCCTCTGTCAATGCCTTTGGAAACAGTGGGTCTCATCATTAGGATAAAAACAAGAACAAATAATGAACAGTTTCTCAATTGCGTAGAGAGAAAAAATCTCAGAAAAGAAAAATAAAATGCCCACACTGCTCAGGAAGCCCAGAAGACTGATACAGTCTTGACTGGGATGGGTTACACTAGAATGTGGGGAGAGAAATACTGTGCATTACTCTGCAGCATGTTTCTTTTAACTGCCCCTTTGCCATTTCTTTAATGTTTGCTTTATGTTAATAATGACTGATATGAACTGATCAACAGACTTGTGCTATAAATCCAAAGAGAAAACTGCAAAGAATGTAAAGATTTAGCCTCATACATAATTCTGCTAGGTTAGTGGAAAACAGCCAAACACACAGGATCAAATTAAATGTCATACAGCTAAATGTCATGCATTTGCTTCATGCAGGGCTTATGCTGAAATATAAAAATATATACAAAAACCTCCCTGTCAGCAAGTGTGAATTATTAGCATCATCAAGAGGCAAAAGAGAGACTGGGCATGGTGGTACACATCTGTAATCCTAACATTCAGGAGGCTGAAGCAGGAGGATTTCTGCAGTACAAAGTGAGTTCAAGACTATCCTGCACTACACAGCAAGACCTTGTCTCAAAAACAAAAACAAGGTGGCCTGCAGGGATAACAAGAAGCCAACCTCTTCCTGTGAGTTGGGCTCAGGCCACAGAGAGGACAGCGAGATGCCAGCCCCTCCACATGGGTAAGAAGACAAGAAGAGCCAAGGCCTCCCTAACCATCACCCCCTGTGAGCGACCTGCTGATCTGGAGAAACACAGGCTGTGATGATAGCTACTGAAGTAAAATGCAATGCTTGTAGTGTTTAGTAGTGTTTCATTGACTTCGCAGGCCTAAAGCAGGTAGTCTTTTAGACAGTAACAATATGCAATATTGCATCCATAGGGATCTCCTTCTGAAGGTGGTGGTCAGTGTTAATTCCCTATTACCTTGTTTTAAAGTCATGTATTATTCTCATTGTTTTGTTTGGTTGGGTTTTATTCTGTTCTATCTTGTTTAGTTTTGTTGTATCTGATGGCATGGGCAGCTATTTCAAAGATGACAAGATATATTATGGTAACCATTTTGGATTTACTATTGTCTTGTTTTGAAGTCTTATAAAATTGGATTCATTGTTATATTTTTATTGGTTCTATTCTCTTCTCTTTTTGATTTTCCTATTTTGATCATATGGGCAGCTATTTTGAAGACAACAAGAGGCATTATGGTAACCATTTTTGATTTCCTAGTATCTTGTTTTGAAATTCTGTATCACTTAAACTAGTTTGTTTTGATTTGATTTATTTTGTTTTATTTTGCTTAACAAAACAAAAACTGAAAAGATTAAAAAAATAAAAACAAAAACAGAAAAATAAAAAAAAGCAAGCAAAAGAGAAATAACAGAAATGATTATAATCATCATCGTCATCAGGATAGTGTTAAGTTCCTATATTATCATTTGCATTAGATTATATGTGTTGTAAGTAAATTAAATAGACATGGCCTCTGTCTTACAGTAACATATGATGTTAGACAGACTACCTAACCAACAAGACATTAAAGAAGCAGAGACAAGTACATGCACCTCAAAAACAGACAATCAGCTGAGTGAATGAAAGAATAAACAAACCAAATCTTTTCTATCCTTTAGAAGTTGAAGACTGAGAAAAAGGGAAATGGCATGCCTCTGTGTTTGTGTTTTCTGTGTTTGAAGTTTAACCACAAGTTACTTTCAAAGAACTGATTTTGGGGGGCTAAGGGACCCATTGTGGTGGAAGTAGAAAATAACCTAAGCAAATTGAAAACTCAGAAATCTAGAGCATTTCAGATACTGAATCTAGAATTAGGAAGCACCTCTTTGTCCATTGATAGATTCTCGAATGAGGATTCTATATATCGTGTCCCAGAATGGGGTGACTGGTCTATTCAAAGAAAGAAAGGTGCTAAAGATTATGGATAGGGAATAAATTATAATTCTATTAATGTAACAAAC
The DNA here is from genome assembly GCA_004027455.1 of Hydrochoerus hydrochaeris. Taxonomy (NCBI): domain Eukaryota; kingdom Metazoa; phylum Chordata; class Mammalia; order Rodentia; family Hydrochaeridae; genus Hydrochoerus; species Hydrochoerus hydrochaeris. Next base: position 132,110 of record PVLA01002070.1, read on the forward strand.
TTTGAAATGTCACCTCTTTTCCTGTTCAGAATTATGGTCACAATATTTTAAACTGTATTCTGATTCAACCAAAATGAAATTTCAGCAAAGGTAATTTTTAATAGTTAAATGAAAATTTCTATAATCCTGAAAATAGTTTCATCTGTATTTAAAATATCTTCACTAAGTAAAAGAAAGCTGAATTTGTAAAATACTAGATTCCATATTAGAAAAAAAAAGAAACTGTAAAAACAAGATACTTTTTAATCTTTTGCAGTGTAAGAAGGATTTGTAGTAGTTGCACAGCTTTATAATTTTTTAAAACATCTTTGGTGTTATTAAGTGTCTCTTAGTGAAACCCACTTCTAGGTTGTTTATTTTTTAATTTGTTCTTCATTGCCTGCTTTGTAAGAGAACATGTGTTTGCAATTGTATTTAGCAAAATTCATATCTTAACGTTGTACATAAGTCAATGTGCCTCCCTGGCACAAAACAGGCAATATTCAAACACTTTTCTAATGTTTGGGGTTTCTGTCTCAATTGACAAAATTGAAAACTATGTATTAGCCAAGCAAAACCACTATCTCAAAGCCACGTTGAAAATTACTCCAACCTGTCAAAGCCAATTGAAATTCCCTTCCCAGCCCAATTTCCAACTTCATTTTGTATGTGAAATAGAAAAAGTTGGATTTGATTATAACCACATGCAGGGAGAATAAAGAAATCACATATACCTTATGTATCTTATAGACCATATGATTTTCTTCATGAAGAATTTATCTTTTTATTTTTCCCTTATTTACCCCATCTTACTCTGAATATGTCACTTACTGTAATATTTGTGCATAAGCAGTTTGGTTAGCAGTGAGCTGTGTAACACATTTAAAAAGCAGCAGCCAGCCAGCACTCGGGAAGCTGAGGCAGGAGAATCACTGTGAGTGTAAGTAAGAGCAGCCTGGGCTACAAAGTGAGCTTGAGGCCAGCCTGAACTACATAATGAGACCCTGTCTCAAAAAGACAAAAAAAAAAAAAATCACCAGCCAGATCGAATCCTTTTACTGTAGAGTAGAAAAAATCCTAAAAGACAGTATCTAAGATGGCACAGGTCCAGGGATTTCCTCAAAGGTAGCATCTTTTCCATCCCATATTATATTGTATTCCCGCCACCATGATCTTCTAAATACAGTGCTCTGCTGCTGTTAATCCTGTCCTAATGAAAGGCCGTTGATTCTTGCTTCAATGCCCACTACAGAGGTAAGTTTCCTTTTGGGGGATGAAAATGAAATCTGCTTTGGAGCAGAATAAACCATGGACGGGCGCGAATGCAGAAGCCTCAGCGGAAAGATCCGCATGGCTGCAACACCCACCCTGCCCCAACTGATGCGGGCAACACAAGCTGCCTGACTGTTACAGCCCACAGAAGCCTTGGCAAAGCTTGGGAACACAGCAGAAACAAAATAATGGCACCGACGAGGGAAAATCAAGGCAGTCCCTTGGAATAAACAATGATTTGCATCTATAAAGTCGCTGGGGTCAGTTTTATCTAGCATGTTAGCGCATTATCTAAGGGAGAAAGCAAAAGACGCCCAAAGAAGTTGTTGAGACCAGCACAAGCTTGGCGTCACATCTGTGTCACTATTATTTTATAGGTGAGGTATTCTAGAATTTTCACCAAGGCTTGGATGCAAATATTTTTCATTTTAGCTAGGGTAATTGTAGCTCCAGGTGAGAAAATGGCATATTAAAGTTTAGCCATGTGATGGTCAAGGAATGAAATTAGCTGAAATCTAACTTTTAGACATTAGAATGATCTGAGATAATGAACAGGTGGAGGTGAGTGGATTAATGGCTTGTAACTTGAGATAGATTTTTTACAACTATGCAATTGCACTGTAACAGCAACCATGGAAGCATTTACTATAAAAGCAAGGTATGTGGGAGGCTGAGGCAGGAGGATCATTGCAAGTTCGAGACCAGCCTGGGCTACAAAGTTAGCCCAAGGCCAGGCGAGCTGCATAGCAAGACCCTGTCTCAAAAAAAAAAAAAAAAAAAGCAAGGTAAGATCAGATTAGTTGGGGAGTCAAGCTCCCACATGGAAGACAGCTGCCTGGAAGGATCTCTGTACTCTCAACAGAGCTTGAGAGAACAAATAAATAAACCGTCGTGTGTGAAGCCCCTGAGATTTTGATGGTGTTTGCTTCAAATAATAATGTAACCTATCCTGATTGATCTACCAACATTGAAAATCTCTTGATAAATCTGTATTAGCTTCCTAGTATTTATATAGTTACAAATAGAAATTTGCATTATTTTATACAAGTTTAGTAAGCCTTTCTTTGCTAAATAATAGCATTTTCTAAAGTCATGGAATTTTTTAAAAACAGTACTTTAAATAGCTACACATAATTGAATTAAAATTCTACGTATTTTATATATGCTTTTACTAACTTGTAACAATTTTGTTGATGTCACACTGGCTAGGCTATTCAATGTCTTCATGAGTATTTCTGATCACTTTTCAAGGACATCTCCTGAGTGAATATGTTGAATCAATGTTTATTCATATCTTAAAGGCTTTGGATATGCATCACCAAATTATCTTTTAGAAAATTTGTAGCAATTTATCACTTCTTGAGAGTATGGAATATAGTGTCAGCATGATGCCCTTCATGATTCCAAAAATTGCAATTTCTTAAAAGACATTTTTGTATATAAAAATTTTTTTTTTTAGCCAGTGATTTAGCTCAGCAGCCTGGGAAGCACAAGATCATGAGTTTGATTCCCGGTACCAAAAAAAAATTTTTTCACTCCTTGTTTAATTTGCAGGTAAAATTAATAGACATAGTTGGTTTTAAGATCTTAACTCTTTCCAGGAAAGTAGGAAAACTGATGGGTTTGTATTGAATTCCCTATATTTTTAGTATCATGTTGCAATGTTAGGTAATATTCCCTTATCCTTATTTTATAGACTCCATACTGTTTAGTTTTATACTTAGGATCATTTTTAATACTGATGTTTTGGTTTATTTTCCTTGTTTACATCTTTATTACTGATTACTAGTTTTATTAATTCATGGTTGAAGATTGATTTGTATAGCTCAGTTTTTTTATCATTTAAATAAATATTCTCTATGTCCAAACTCTTCCCCATGGTTGGAAAACACCCATTTCAGGCTCATAGGTTAGGTGGGACGCACTCGGTGATGTTGGCACCCAGGGTCGCGCCCACCAAGGGTGGGAGCTGAAACCCACAACTGCAGGAGCGAGCGAGGAGCAGGGCCCGGGCCCGGCTCTGCGGAGAGTGCCCGGTTGGTCGGCTGGTTGAAACTGAAGAGGCAAACAGGGGCCGGGCAGGGAAGGAGGAGCCGGGCGAGGCTCACTCCATGCCTGGCGCTCCTGGCCTCCACCTTCCCGGGTCCCCCAGGGCGGCGGCCTCCCCTCAACCACGCTGCACTGTGGGCAGCCGTGGGTGACACCCCTGCCATGGTTTCCTGCTCCTGAACCGCTGACTGATGCAACTAATACTTGGGACGGATCCCCTCACAGCAATCTCTAAAACTGGATCAAAGAGTTTAGAATAATTTGGTCAGTTACTTAGATTGTTTGTATTTCTTTTGCCAAGCGCATTATCTCCTTTTTATCAGTACGTTTGTAGTACGTAAATGATCACATTTATGTACATGCAAAATTAAAGGTGCATTAAAGTTTTCTTTTATGATTACGTCTTTTTTACCTTCTACTGGATTTATCAAGGGGGTTTTTTTGGTAAATTTTGAAATTTTGTTTAAAACTTCCATTTGTTAAAATTTTGGGTTTTTTCCTTATATCCTAACTAAAAAACTAGACCGCTTGTTCCATTTATGCTTTTTTTTTCTAATAACAATATTGAGACTTGGAGCTTCATTCTGTTTGCATTTATCTGATATAACTTTTTTATTTTTTATTTTAATCATAATTTATCTTGGCTTTATGAAAAAGTCATTCACAATGAAGAATTTATTCATTATGTGGAGTGAGAGAATAATGCATATAAAGAGCTAAAACTGGAAAACATAAGAATGAAGTAAAAACAGCTAGCATGCGTAATTTTATTTTTATTTATTTATTTTTTTGTCTTTTTTGAGACAGGGTCTCTCTATGCAGTTCGAGCTGGGCTTGAGCTCACTTTGTAGCCCAGGTTGGTCTCGAACTCACAACAATCCTCCTGCCTCAGCCTCCTGAGTGCTGGGATTACAGGCGTGAGCCACCATGTCCAGGTCTAATATGCATAATTAAAGTAGAAACTCTAAATTCAATTCCACAAACTAGTCCGGTTATTACTCTGTCTTAGTATCATCAATCTGACCTAACTCAGGGCATTGCAACTGCAGGGCGAAGTTTCTCACTGGCTGTTACCCAAGAACTGCACCCAGCTTCTCAAGGTTCCCTCGGACCCTAAGGCCCTGGCCCAGCAAGGCCACTTCTTCCACAAGAGAATCTTCCTTGGGTCTGACTAAGGGCACTGTGCCCACCCCACACCCAGGTCCTGCTGTCTCTCCAAGCGGGGCTGCTAAAGGGAGCTCTGCCCGATGCAGAGTGGTTATGAGGTTTCATGTCTGTTGAAAACACGGCTTATTTTGCTTTCCTGTTCCTTATGAAGGTATGGAAGGCAAGATTTCTGCCTAAAAGAACAGAAAGTGAATGTTTAGCAAAAAAGAGACCCTATCTCAAAAATACAAAAAAAAAAAATGTAACTGCAATGTAATAGAATCTGTCTCTGTCAAAATCAGTAGTACAGAGGGCTGCAGGGGGAGAGAACAAGGATTCACCAAGAAGCAAACCCTCCCTGAAAACCAGTGCTATGCAGAGGCTGCCACTGGCAAGGGGATAGCCAGACCCAGCTCCTTCCAGCCTGCATGCGGGCTGACACACAAGAAGAGCCAGTCTCCCCCACCCTGACCCCATAAGTGACCGGCTGATCTGGAGAAACACAGGCTGCAATGATAGCTATTGAGGTGAAATGCAATTTGATGCTTGTAAGGTCAAGGTGTTTCACTGATCTTGAATATCTAGTATCAGTACATCTTATAATAACACAGTGAGTAGCCCGATCCTCTATTCAGAGGATAACAATATACGCTGCAGCATCTATGGAGGGGGATCTCTTTCTGAAGGTGGTAGAATTGTTAATTCCCTGTTATATTGTTTTTTCCTGCATCATTTTCATTATTTTGTTGGGTTGGGTTTTACTCTGTTCTATCTTGTTTAATTTTGTTGTATCTGATGGCGTGAGCAGCTATTTCAAAGACAACAAGACATATTATGGTAGCCATTTTGGATTTACTACTGTCTTGTTCTGAAGTCCTTTATTGCATTCATTGTTTTGATTTTATGGTTCTATTCTGTTCTGTTTTGTTTGATTTTTACTATGTCTCAAGTTTTTTCTGCAGCTATTTTGAAGACAATAAGAGGCATTATGGTAACTATTGTTGATTTTGTATTGTTTTGAAGTCCTGTGTCACACTAGTTTGCTTTGATTGATTTTATTCTGTTTTATTTTCCTTGGTTTTATCCTCTTTAAAATAAAAGTAAATACATAAAAAATTTTAAAAATCAGTAGTATTTAGAAAACTGTGATTTTATAATTTTGAATAAAAACTTTAATACTGATCACTGTCAATATATCTTACAAGAATACAACTAGTATTCGCTGTGATGGGCCCTGTGAGTGACCACGTGGGTGATCCAATGTAGACTACATCTATGGTTTCAGTTACTCATCCAAAAAAGACAACAATGTTTGAAATTGCTTTCAAAACTACAGGATCTGCTTATGCTGAAAAATGCTCCATAATTACCTAACCCAGTAATAGCTCTATTCCATGATGGATATCCTGGGTTAAATAATATAATATGCACAATTTAGTAATTTTAAATGATTGGCTTATAAATCTGCTTATTGTGTTCTATCTGCCTCTTATCTTAAACTGAAACTTCTCAGATTGCCACCCTGATTCCAGTCATATTACATAGTATTTTTAATAAAATATTAAAGGCTAAAGATTACACTTGCCTATTCCATTGAGTCATAATTGTTTTTTAGCACAGTCAATAACAATTTGAATACTTCCAGATAATTTTGAATTTTTAATAGTTAATCATTCTTTTACTAGATTACAGATATGTGAAAATATGTATGAAAGCACATTCTATGGTATAATTTGATATACTTGTCTTTTTCTTCATAATGTTTTCTAGAATCATACTGCCAAAGTATTTTTAAAATTTTAAACCAATTCTTCTACATGAAGAATGTGGTACTAGCATATGAAATAACACCTGCATTTTCCTGACAAGGAAAATTTAAACATCAAGATACTGAGTAAAACAAAAATAAGCATGTATATAAACCATCAACAAAAGGGACATAAGACAAAATGTAGATCTGAATGTGTACCATAGGCTGTTAGCCTTAGTTTCCATGGGGACCTTCTTGATGGATAATAATAAGAATACAGAGCGGTGAGATACAGAGTCACGTCACACAAATGTATGCCTATTTTCAATCTGTTAATCAGTTACTACCCAAGGAGTTGCAGAAGCTAAACCACAGTTATTACTGCAATGAACAGAAAAGTGTGATGAACCTGAGAGGTTTGAATATAACATTAACAAAGTTTGGATTCTGGGCAAATTGTTCAAATATCCAGTAGAATAGATTTGAAGGATTGGTATCAGGAATTTGGACTGGGAAACTTAGCAGAAAATGTAATGCTTTCTGGGAACAGAATTCTGCCTTTGTTATAGCCCAGTTACGATATTATTTAAGAACAAAACATGATGATGGCTTGTAACTGGTCGGACTGGAAACAAGCTTTATATCTTTTCAGAAAATGTTAAGGGGATGTCAGTTGCTATCTTAAGTCAGAAACTGACCTGGAAATAACAGGAAATCTTTTCTATTTTTTTTTTATTATTTATAGAGAAACAAAAGCATGTAAAGGGTAGAGATAATACAGAATTTCAAAAAAAAGATAAATAATAAGAAATTACTAGTTGATAAATTACATATTGTCCTCATAGAAATAGTTGTTCAAGTTACAAAATTAAGGTATACAAAGCAGATATTCAAACAGTGACAGTGTAAACAGCTACACATGCATGAATCTCTACATGTATTTCTATCCTTTCTGTATTAGAGGGGAAAACAAAACATAGCAAGACAAAACAAAACAAATTCCTATAAAAACATGAAACCAAAAAGTCATATAAAACCACAGTACAAGGTGATCTACAATGATTACTGTGTTGTCTCTTATTATCTTCAATAGAATTGTCTATATCTTCAGGCATAACTGAATATAACAGTATAATTGAGTATAGCAGTACATAACAATATTAGTAAAAATAAAACATTGTAGACAGTATAAAACTTCAAAGGCAGGTAATAATCAAACCAGGGTGAATATTCTAGTGAATCTTGTCATCTTAAGTGCAGTTGCCTATACTCTCAGATATGATGCTATCAATCATAACAGCTTTGAATAAAAATCTATCAATACAAAATAGCAATCCAACAAACCAGATTCGATTATGATCAGTCATGGTAAAACAGTGTAGGTTTTACAGAGCTTTAGATTAAGTTAATAGGAAATTAAGGATGATTACCGTACTATATCCTGTTATTTTTGGGATAACTGTCTGTGCCCTCAAATCTAGTACAGGTAGAATGACTGGAATGGAATATAAAACATCTAAGCAGAGTAGTGTGAGTAATGTGGGTTTTAAATCCTGGTACACTATTAACAATATAGTGTACCAAGGCCATCTATGTTAGAGATTCTAGCCATCCTTCTCTGCCTCATTTCTGCTATGCTATTTTTCTGCCTGTTTGTCTACTTTTCTCCTTCATTCTACTGCCTGCCCCACTCATTGAGGCCTTTCTGCCACTGTTCCTAAAATCCTGGTATTTTTCTTCTCTCTCTAGAATGTCCTTCAGTATTCTCTATAGGGTTGGGTTGGTGGTCACAAACTCCCCCTGTTCCTCTTTGTCATGGAAGCATCTTATTTCTCCATTAATTTCTAGTGACCGTTTTGCAGGGTACATCAATCTGGGCAGGAGGTTATTCTCTTTCAGGGCTTGGAATACTTCGCTCCAAGCTCTTCTTGATCTGATGGTCTGTGTTGAGAAGTCAGCCGTGACCCTGATAGGCTTACCTTTATAGGTAATCTGTTTCTTTTCTCTGACAGCTTTAAATATTCTGTTTTTATATTGAAGTTCTGGTATCTTGATTATTATATGTCTGGGTGTAGCTCTGTTTTGGTTGTAGGTGGCTGGGGTTCTGTATACCTCACATAACTGAATGTCATTTTCTTTTCCCATGATTGGAAGTTTTCCTTAATTATTTCCATGAATAGCTTTTGTAATTCACCTGTTTGTATTCCTGCTTCTTCATTCAAATTTCTTATTCTTAAATTGTAGATTATTTTGTCATCTTGTAGCCTTTGAATTGTTACTGCCTGTTTCCTTGTTATTTTTAAGAGATCTTTCCTTTCATGATCACACATTGCAAACTTGTCTTTAAGTTTTGATATTCTATCCTTAGTTTCTTTTAAGGAGTTTTGCCAGCTTTCAATGGAGTTTTTAATTTCCTAGTATTCTCTTTGAATCTGCTTCATGCATTCTATATTTTCTTTATATTCTTTATCAAATGTTTCTCTCCTTTTTTTGTATTCCTCCCTTCTTCCATCTGTATTTTCCTGAGAGATGCTTAGCATTTCTTTTATTACTCTACTCATATCTTGCTTTACCTGATTTAGTATTTCAGTTTTGAGCTCATCTACAAAGTCCTGAAGATATCTCTTAATGTCCACTGAAGCCATGTCTGACGTTGCGTGTTTGCTGCCCTCAGTCTCCATTGTTTTTCCATCTCTTGGATCAGTGCTCTCAGGGTTCTGGGCTGGGGGCCTCCTCTTGCCTCTCTCTCCTGTCATGGTCCTGGCTTCCTCCACACAGTTTGCAGTGCAGGTCCCAGCCCCCTTCCCTGTTGACCACGGTTCCTCTGAAGCATGCTGAGAAGGGAACTCCACCCTCTCCTGCCTGCCCTTGTCACAGAGGTGTAAGCAAGGGCTGCATATGCCTGCCCCTCCCCACCGGGCCAGCCAAACTTCAGGGGCCTTCACCTGGTTAGTGTGTGCTAGATTCAGGGAATCAATTTGGAACAGCTCATTAGGTCCCGGCCAGGGGCATGGCCCAGTCCAAGCAAATCCCACAAATCTGTTCTGGGGAGGGAACAACCACCTGAAGTCACTGTTGCTCTTAGTTCAGGCTCCTCCTGCCCTATTCCAACATGTTACCCATTTGGTTGCACCCTTCCCGGGGGGCGGGGTGTCTCATTCCCAGCACTGACCGTGGATTAATGAAGGTCACTTCGCCGGCTCCACTCTCCATTGGGCTCACCAATCCCTGAATTCAGTGCTGCTGTGGCTCTTGTGAGTGGTGGCAGGAACAAGTTTGGGCAGCTCTACCAGCCAGCAAGATTCAAGCTGGCGCAAATTCGGGCCAGCGCAAACTTGGCAGGTTGCAGCGAAAACACTGTGTCCCGTAATTTTTAGTTGTTCCAGTTGTAGTCCCAACTTGTTTGACGAGCTTTTTTCTGTTTTAATTTCTTCCTGCGTCAAGAGAATCCATCTCCCTCTGTCTGGATCTGTTTTATTCTGGCATATGAGTTGTTTCTCCCTGGAGGCTTTGTATTTTGTTGCTCACTGATTGGCCCTCTTGACTTCTTCCTATAACAGAAAATCTTTCCTTAACGAGCAAAGCCAGAGGCGGGACCATGTTTGAACTTGTCATTGATTCTTCCTCACACATTCATCTCCTGGGCTCTACATCTGTGGCTGCCATCGAAATCACAGGCGACTGTCACATCGTGAACCTGTTTTCACCTATCAAGCATCAGGTCGTGTTATTGGTCAGCACTGTTCATCATGATTGATCAATCAAAATTGCTTGAATCCCTTTCTTTGGTCATCTGTATACTGGTGCAGTCGATAACTTTTGCTTAAATTTTTCAAAATATTAACTTAATTTACTGCCTTCGATCGAATGCTGTGGAGGCTGCCCATAGCATTCAGAACAAAATGACAAGTCTGTAAGCTGATCACAGTCTGTCTGCTTCCTTACTTTGTCTCCCACCCTCTCCCCTTCCTCACTCACTCCTGCAGTATTCCTGTCTTGCTTCCGCGCAGGACAAATGCACTGCATTTGCTGTCTCCTCTGCCCAAATGACTTCTTCATGTCACTTAGCTATCTGCATTCATTTCTTCCATGAATATTGCTTTCTTGATCATTCTCTCCCCTTTCCACCCCCATCACTTACATGCACACACACACACCCACACATCCATGCGCATGCTTCCCAATCTTTTCTCTGTCTGTGTCCCTTCTTTCACAAGATCTTCCTCCTGGCCCAAACAGTATCTAGATCTAGCAACATAAAAACTTTTCTCAATGGACAAATATTCATTTCATAGATTTAAACTGTGTCATGGGCTCTGTCTCTCATCCATTGTCTCTCAGCAATTTTCTTTTCTGCTTGAGCTCATTCTGCATTCACATCGATCCAAGAATTCAACACAGTATCTATCAGCAGCCAGGACTCCTAATTAATCCATCTCAACCTAAGGAGGTTTCCTCCCAAGCAACAAGTGTGGGTAGTAGCAGCACTGTCTTCCTGCTGCTGCTCATGTCACGTGTCTCTTCTAATCCAGTCATTTGCCCAAGGAAACAGGCTCCTCAGCCAACCTGGGCCAAAGCACTTGACATGAGAAGAGGCAGAGGACTGACTGATTTTCCCTCCAGGACCACAGGTATTGAGTAAGGAGGGTTTGTCTGAGTGAAAGATGTGGGCAAAACGCTCTGCATGCCTCCCACACTGTTGTTTAATGAACAAATATTTGATGATGCATCCCAATTTGAAGGCACTAAGGAGGTGGTGACAAAGGCAGGTTCTTCAGGAACAATATATGGTAACTCGTTTCTATGTCCCTTTTCCTCTCCAGAGTTTCTCTTTCCTTAAATTTTATTTTAAAGAGAGAAAAGTAAACAAAAATAAAACTAATGATGCAGAGTTTCAAAATAGGATAAGAAGAAATTAATAATGATAGAGAATTTCAAAACAAGATAATAGATTAACAATAGTTAATATATTGTATAATGATGTTTTCAAATTAGTTACTCAGGCTATAAGATATAGGCATGTAAAACTAATCAACCATTATAAGCACCAACCAATCTTTTCAATGAACTAATATATAATATATTGTATAATTATATATATTATTATATAATTCTTTGTATTGTTTTCTTAGTCTCAATTGCATTAACTTCTTCTCTGATCTTTATAATTTCCTCCCTTGTATGGGCTTTGGGCTTGACTTGCTCTTCTTCTTCTGGAAGCTTGAAGTGCAGCGCAGATTATTTATTTGTGCTCCTTCTGTTTTCCTGAAGTGAGAATTCACCGTATACATTTCCCTCTTCAAAGTGCTTTCATTGGGTCCCATAGATTCCAGTAAGTTGTATTTGTGTGTTCATTTGATTGTGGATGCTGTTTAATTTTTTTCTGTAATTTCACCTGTGACTCATTGGTTATTCAAGAGGGTGTTCTTTAATTTCCATGTATTTATGGAGTTTTTCTGGTTTCTCTTGCCATTAATTTCCAATTTTATTGCACTGTGATCAGATAATGTATATGGAATAATTTCAATTCCTCTGCATTTACTTAAGCATGTTCTATGGTCTATTGCAGAGAACAACCCATGTGTACCTGAGAAGAATGTGTATTCTGATGTTTAGAATACTCTGAGGATCTATTATATATATCCATTTGTCCGCAGGTTTGGTTCAGTTCTGTTATTTCTTTGCTGGTTTTTTGTCTAGTTGACTTACCTATAACTCAGGAAGTTCCTCAGGACACTTAGACACATTCTCCAAGATTGTTTCTTGGCTCCATTAAGTACAACTGAGTCTTTGACACCCTGGCAAGGTGATGCTGGTATTAGACAGCCTGTGGAAGGGACAAGGAAAGATAAAAAAGGGTTTTTCCATTTAGAGTGTCAGCTCCCTTAATCTTTAAAATGCTGCAGTTTAATGCAACCAGAACCATAATGCTAATGAGCTACAACACGAACTTCATGAAATCAGCAAAGTAATTGAAGTGGCATCACAAATAATATGCTTAGTATCCTCAACATAATGTGCAATCCTGTGTCACGGCTTGTTTTTGCTGGAACAAGGGCATGTTTTTGATGCTGAATATGAGATATTTTTAAAAGGACTGATCAGAGAGCTCAAGTTGCTTTATGCGTAAATTAATTTATCTGATGTGGTTGCAACTGTAAACTATATACTGAAAACATGAAACGAATCATCTTACAGCATGTCCATGTTCAAGAAAGCAGTTATCTTTAGTAAAGAAATGAATAAAAGATAAATTTAACTCAGTGATATATTTATCATTCCCAAAATATCAAATAGAATCTGATAAAACACTGGCATTAACTGAGGAATTCAGGCAGTTTTATTGGCGAATCCTCAATTATTTTTCATCAGACAGTGTACATCCAAGTCTATCCTAATATTGATTTGATTAAGTTTGGCTTTGTCATTTTATGTTTGGTTTCCAAATGACATTCCAGTAGGTGTTGGTACCTTATCTGTTTTCTGCAACAGCTGCAGACTAAATTTTTGCTTCACATACAGCTGCCTGTTTATTGTATCTAAAGCACTTGTGTCATTCTTTTTCTACTTAAATTTTTTTTCAGTATATCCATATTGGTGTCAGGATAACGTATGAATCATCCATTTTGCATCCCAGGCTCTCAGGAATCTCCTATCGAAATATCTTTCTTTTCTTGTTTTTCAAATTTTCTCAATTGAGAGCTGGGGATTTAGCTCAGTGGCATAAGCACCTGCCTGGCAAGTATGAGGTTGCAAGTTCAATCCCCAGGACCAAAAAAAAATTTTTTTCAACTGAAATTCAGGATTCTGTGCAAACTGGATACTCGCTGCCTCTCTTGAGAACCACAGTTCTCATAGCCTGGTATTTTTGATTCTGTTCTCTCATCCTGGAGTTCACATATTTTTCACTGTTTTATAAGAAGGATCTCTCTACAGTGCAGATCCTACCTCAAAATTCTATCTCCAATTTCCTCCTATTTTAATATCATTACCAAAATATTCATTAGCTTATTCCCTACCAGCTAACTGGGGCAGAGATCATCTCTGGCTTGCCTTTACATTCAGGAAAGCATCTAGAAGACTTGCAGGCAGTTAAACCCAGTCAATCTTGCCACGTACATATATGCACAGCTGAATATCTAGTACAAGAGTTTGTCGTTCTCTATACAAATTTGTTTGATATATGTAAGACCTGTAAAGGAGAATTATGAAGTTCTATTAATAAATAATAAGGATATTTCAGATTCTTTCTTAGATGGCATATTAAGGCTGGTCCAGATTTACCCTTCCAGCAGAAATACCCAAAACTCCTGGACAAGGCATATTAAACAGTGATTTTAAAGACACAGATACCACACAAAGAGAGGATGAGGTGACCTTTCTTTTTACCTAAATATACTAGACAAAAACAATGATCTCATTTGGAATTTATAATTTTGTTACTTTAATTAATGGAATGCAATCAATTAATGGATTTGCTTTACAGTCATATCTAGACTTTCAAAACTGTTCAGTTTCTAAATCTAATCAACTTTCTGAGTCTAAAACACAAGTTAAAGGACATTCAGAAGAAAAAGTAGCATACTAAAACTATATAATGAAGATATATTCAGCGAACTCCAGGTTAAAAAATATATCGGACTCTTTCTTCAAGAAATGAAGCACATGGCAGAAAAAAAGAATAGGAAAGGCAGATTGTAAGACAAAGGCAAATCAACCAATCAGACCTTATTTGTAATTCATTCCAAAAATATTCCAAGTTAAATGACATGTACAAAACACTTGAATTTTTTATATTATAGTGTTTATATATTTCTAAATTAGTGCAATCATTTTAATGAATCCTTATCTTTTATAATATACACTGATATAATTAAAAGTATAAATTATAAGACCTCTAGATTTTGCCTCAAAATAATACAATAGGGAAGAAAATGGGTAAGAGTGAATAAAAATAAAAGCTTAGACTTTAGACTTTATCTTAGTCCAATTTCTGCTACTACAACCCAATACCCAAGAGTGGATAATTCAGAAACAGAAATAATTTACTTCTCACAGTTCTGGAGGCTGGAAAATCCACCAGAATGATACCAATATCTGTCCAGGTGCCATATGATGACACGGCAGAGATATCTGGAAGCTGGAAAGGCTACTGTCTTTTCCCTTCCTACAAAGCCATCAATCCTTTGATGGGGCCTCTCTCTCTGGATTGCATCTAACACTGGTTACTTCTAATGGTCCCAATGGCAAATAAGTATCAACATGTAAATATGAGAACTCAGTTTCCCACATAGGAACTTTTGAAGGACACAACCAAATCATAGCAAATTCAAACCTGATCATGGTTGAAGTAGGTTTGTTCATCATACAAATAGGTTTTTAATGTTCTGGCCTGACACAGAAGCTCTTGCTCTACTGATAAAGCCCTAATTGCTGCCTTAGTTGTACAGTAGTTATGGGGCTGTGCCCTTGTCTGACTGGGTTTTCCCACACTGAATTGAGGAGTCCTCTTCTCTGTGTCTCTCCAGATTCTTCCCTTGCTCTCTGACCTGCCTAGGTTTCTTTCTGAAGTTACTCAACTTGAGGGTTTTTCTGCTTTGCACTATTAACATTTTGGGTCAAATAATTCTTTGTTGTAGAAGGCATTGGATGTTTAGTCAGGAGCTATACTTTCTGAGGTTTAAATTCATGCTGTTACTTTTCATCTATTGTATGTTGCCTAGGTGAAGTTTCTTAACATTTCTTTGCTTTAAAAATGTTCTCATTCTCAAAGAAAAGCTATTAATTTAATATATGTACAAACCTTAATTATATCTGAATTGTTACATGTGTTTGTGGAAAAAACTTGAAAAGAGTTTATACTCATAAAGTAGCTTTATTATAGGGAAGGCAGCAGCAATAGCAAATCAAAGTTATTTATGGAAAGGCATCTAGAAATGTCAGGTTCAGGTTATTTGTCTTCTCTCAGCTGCCTCATAGGTGATGAACCTTCTCTCCTAGTACTGAATCACTGCCAAAATATATGCAAAGCACCTTGGTTCAAAGAAGAAAAACGTCTGCTTGAAATGGAGATCTCTTACTGTGGTGTGGCCATGCAGGCACATTCAGCAATGTAATCATTTTTAAGCAATAAATCTCCTCCTCATCAAAAACATTTCATATTGTACATTACAAACAATGTTGAAGATTGGAACATCCTGTCCTGAACAACTCATGAACCCATGGTTACAGGATATAATTTATCATTAGTTCATATAGTCAGTGACCTTGGCCAAAGGTGATTTGCATATTCCTTGAAGCTTTGAATATATGCATGAGGTCCACACAGGCTAACTGAAATTATTCCATGCTTTACACTATCTCAAAGGACTTCTGTGATGTTTGAGGAACTTACTCTATGTAAAACATGATTATATATATTAGTTCTTCAAAAATATTAGCTATACTAATTGTATTTAAGTTGTGATCCCCATAAAACTAGTTGATTTTATTTTTTTCTGAGACACTTGTCTTTAACTAAACAAAATTATTGCATTTATAGTTATTGGAATTACAAAAAAAGTTGGGTTCATTTATAGCATTGTCATATTTTTTATTTACTAACTTTCCTTTTCACTCCTTATATTTGTAAATTTTCATTCTATTTTTATACTTAAAATTTTTTCAGTGACTCCACTAATTTTTAGCATAAATACATTTGCTCTAATTATTTTTTCTATTACTAGTTTTAGTGTACAAATAAAAAATTATGAATCCAAATTTTGTGACTCAGCATAGTTAAAATTATAGTTGAAATGAAGTTCTTATCACATTGAGATTAACTTCAAAAGTGAGAGAATTTAGGAAAAATTTGTAGGTACAAGGTCTCATAAGGGTATAAAAACTTAAAACATTTTCCAAGTGATATAAAGGTTCTAATTGAATAAACATTTTATATATTCTATAGTTTAACATCACATAATTAAATTTAAGTACTTTCTTAAATGAGAAGAGTAAAACATCTTCTGTGTTTGCTACTAGCTACAAAAATTTGAGCATAATTTCTCACAGTATTGATCCATGTAGTAAATTTTATTTTAATGAATTATTGCTTAAATTTATGTGCACATTCAGAATTCTAACTGTATATAATTTCTTTCATATTTCTTCCTTTGAATCCAATTTCCTTCCTTCTGAGATTCTCAAAGAAATACTTTATAAGAATCTATGACCATGGTCATAGATTACTTCATGTTGGCATAATATGTATTGATCTAAAGCCAGCTCTCTCACATTGGACAACATACATGACAATTACTAAACCTGATGTTTCCTTGAGCTACAAATATTACCCTAATATTAACAATAACTGGCATGACAAAACAAATTTATATCTGATATTATAAAACTCAGCTGTCCAAATATAAGCAGTCCAGAAGTGATAAGCTGTAAAAAATCAAATTTATTAAAGCTTGAAATTCAATATTGGTTTCCTTACTGGTGTCTTTGGCTAATATACACGTTATCTACATTACACATGTATATTACACATTACTACACAATATATAATAATGTATTATACATAAAATATGTTTATAAAACATAGATAAATTTTATGTATAGATATACACAAAATAGACCATTAGTTTCTTTCCTATTCATGTGCTATATAATTTGATATATTCTGTTTATTACTAAATGTTTATAATTCTAGTTATAACATCTAACCAGAAGCTCCAATTAGAAGTTTAGTGCCTCTTAATTCACATTAGATCCAGAACTAGCCATTGTTTGAATAAGAATTAGTAGGCAAAAATATTCAAATACATATGGTTACAGAGTAACAGGATGGTCAGATATGACAATTATAATTTGAGTCATTATCCTTGAAAGTAAAGGGACCTACATAATTCATACTCTAATGGCTATCTTGGTTACAACCCTTCTTTATTCTATAAAACTACTGTTTCCCGTAGCAAGTGAGCAAACTTCTTATGTATGTTTTGCTGTCTCCATACCTAAACTTTTTGAAATCCTTTGTGTTCACATATGTAGTACACATGTATGCACACGCACTTTGTTTGGAGTGTTTCTCCACAACTTAGTATCTAGTATTCATCTCTGTGCAACAAACTACCAGACTAATTAAATCCCTCCCTTCAGCATGCTTACCCTTCGTGTGCTCATTAACTCAGTGCCTGATGAGTGAGAGGCAATACATACTCAGGAAGTGGGAACTCTTTCCCCTCAGCATTGTTTTCTTTCTAAAAAATACTTACTATGTCACCATTGTATAAAAATACAAAGTTTGGGCATGAAAAACTATAAGCATTTTTGTTCTTTTTCAGTTTGTTCGTTATCAAGTAACACTCCTGAGTTGATACCCAGTGAGTGAGCTTCTTACATTTTCATTTTGATCAAAATAGAGATAATTCCATCATGAACCCCATCCCTGATCTATACTACACTATTTTTCCACCTTCGCCTCTCTTGTGAAACTCATTCTATGCACAGTTTCTTCAGAAAATTTGACCAATCCTTCTCCTACCCTTTCCCTCTAGAATTACCCCTGATACCAGGTACAGGTGCGTGAAACTCTACGCACAAAGAAAAAGGAAAATTAAATCTTTAAGTAAACTTAGGCCTACATTTTATGAAAACACTAATCTCTGAATAACTCAAAATGCTCCTGAGCCTACATATACAAGAAACCCTGCACAAACTTGTCATTTTCTAACTCCTTGTCTAAAATACGCTTTTCTTCAAGTACATTATACCTTTCTCATAAAATTTTATTGTGCAAAATGGGAAGCATTTTCTTTACATATTTAAATTTTAGGTGTGTTTTACTGTATAAAGTAGACATCTGTATCCCTGTGGAGACCCAGTCACCACTGGGTAAGGCGGAGGGAGGGGCTTGTACACGTGGCTTACTCCTGATTTGGGAATTATGTTAAAAATAGTAAAGGCTGGGTTATTCGGCATTAGATCTACTGGGCATGTCTCCTTGTTATCTATGTTAGGAACTTTGATTTTTTTTTTCTTTTTCAGCTTTGAAATTTAGAATGATTGTAGTCAAGATGTTTCTCACTCTGATTCCATTGAACGTATTATCAGTATATTACTAGGCTGGGACACTTTTGTTCTTTGGATTGTTCACAGGGCACCAGTGAGTGTGCAGTGTATCTAGCAAGTTGGAACAACACTTCTATATCTCAGGGACAGGTCAGACCGTTTGTTGCTCTCTGGGAAGATCATTTGTTTTCAGGCATTTGGATCAAGGTGAAGCCTTTCTTGTCTTGTTAATTACACCTGGGCCAACACAAGGCTTGGTTCAGTTGATTTCATTCTCAAATTGGATATTGTTTTACACATCATGGACCCAAATCAATAGCCAGTTACATTTTTCTCTGATTTCATTCCCCATGGTTTGCTGGTCTCGCCTTGCTCCTCCCAGAAAGCACTGGTGCTGACTCCAGTACTGGGCACGAGGGAGCCAGCTGAGGGCTTCCTAGATCGCACAGCAGCATAAGACCCAGAAATTACAGTGTGATCTTCTTGTTTTGCACCTCTTGCTTTTGAATAATAATGTAGCATTTGAAGCATTTATTCTATGATTCTAGATAAATTATCAAAGTTAGAGCTAGAGTTCTCTTCTATATAAGAAAATATTAGAAAGTAATGTAGTCTTACAGTTTGGGTATGTAGGGCTTTTATTAAGAATCAGAATTTTATACCCACGTTCTTCTATTGTATACACAAAAGAAGGGATTTGCAAGGAGGCTTTGGCCACACTTAGTGCCTGTTGACACAGAGCCTCTTCTGGGTGCTGGTTCTCAGTCCTTCAGCCTCTTCTGGGTGCTGGTTCTCAGTCCTTCAGTCTCCAGTAGATCCTGTTATTTTGCTCTCTACTGTATTTAAATAATACTGTTCCCCTAAAGTTACAAAAGAAAATGGATATGTTTACTTACATAATCTTACTACTTTGGAGGAACACTTTTCATTTAAATTAAGCCTGCTTTAGAAATATTCAAATCCAGGCACTCAGGACACATGCGTTCTCTCCAAGCACCCTTTTCTAAATGTCTGTCACATTAAGCACCTGAGGCTCATCCTGGAGAAGGAACATGACACACAGACAAGATGCAGCTGAGGAGAAATAAATCCATCAAGACGTAAAAATCAGCTCATAAGCTGAACATCAGATTCATTTTCAGAAAGCAAACTGCAGGCAGCAGCTAAATTTTGTCCACTGGAGAATTTGGTGTCATATGTATTATGATTGTGTGCTAATGAAAAAGAAAAATTGAAGGAAAAAAGAAGAGAGGTAACGGATTGTAGGTCAATGCAAAGTAGGGAGGAAAATGCAGACCTTCGTGTTATAAATGAAAAAAAGAATCAGAGAACATTTAACATGATGATGCCACTTGTTAATGCAAAATGTCCCAAATCAAGTTCTTCAACGGGGAAAATTACCACTGAATTCAGAGTAACTAGAGATGGTTTCATTATAAGGCAAATGAGAAAATATGGAATTATTTGGCATACTATAGATTTATCAGAACAAGAGGGTATAGAAAGACATTTTTCCCCAGCAAATGTTTTGAGGGGTCTAGAGAGGTAGAAGTTCTTCACTGTATTAAGCTATACCAGAAAAACCTTATACATGGACACACCACAATACCATACAATTTAGGCAAGAGAATGAGGCTTTGCACTGATAATGGACACTCTGGATCAAATACTCAGAACCTCCACTAAGGCAAAGCACAATGGCATTAGATTTGATTAGCCCAGCTACAGAGTTCTTCTGTATAGCAAAGAAGATGCTGATTAATAAAAAGTGCTTGGAATTCCAACACTTTTTCCAAACAGAGCCTAATAAAATATTTGCTTCAATACCAGGAGGAACAAAGATCTGGTGGCGTCTTTCAGAGGAGAGCCCCAAGAGACTTAATGTGTCAAAAGAAAGTTCCTTGGCTCTGCCTTGGACTCATTTGATTCAAAGAACTTTGGTTCAAGATACTGATTTCTCAGGCCTAACTAAAAGTATTGCTCCACCGTTCCTGTCACTAGGACGCTTCTTGGAAAGTTCTCCACGTAAACCCTCATGACCTTTACCACCCACCACCCAGAGAATGGTTATTTAGAATTTGTTCTGCCTTGAATCCACCCCTATCTTGGCAGTACTATGCATTATTATATGTTAATACTAAATCTATAGCTACTGTAGTGAATTAGAAGCTCTTTGGGATCAGTAATCATCACAGGCAAATTGCTTTAAACAATGTGCCCACATCTTGTAAGGATGCAAGGGCTATTCATAAAGGAAAAAGAATGTTTAAAGTTCCTCTTGAACCAGTATTGCACCTCGGATATGGTTCATTAGATTACTTCATGGCAACTTGGATTTCGTCTGTGCATCCTTTAACATACACATCACTGAGTAATTACCAGTGTCACGTTTTATCTCCTGAGCTCCTTACCCCTGTAGAAAGATGCAAGAGAGACACAGTGCTCTGCTGGCCCTCTGCTGTGAATCCCTTGTTTCTAGGACAACTTAATAGAGGCTCAAGAAGTCACTGAGTGGATGGATTAAAAAAAAAAAAGGGAACGAGTTACCGCATGAGTTAGTAGAGTTCTTTTTCAACTACATGCTGGTTTTACTTACTTGACTCTGATATATCTACTATTATTAGCCCAGGTTACTACATAATTTGTGGGGCTCAGGGCAAACTAACACTGTGAAGTGCCTTGTTCAAAAAGCAGGAGAAAACCTGCCCCTGAAGTTACTAAGAGAAAACGATTTCTCCTTTATTTCGTGTATTCGTCCTCACATTGCCGTCACGGTTCTGTTTGCCATTTGATGTCGTTCTGCAAAAATTAATCTTTCTTAGTTATTAACACAAACTTTACTATTCCTTTTACATAGCACATTGCCAGTTTTAGATGCAAATATAAAAATTCCAAACTTCTTTGCAGAATCACTGAAATCACACCATTCATATTTTGTCGCTTGCCCACACGTACATATTTTGTTCTCACTAGAAGGACAAAACATCTGCACGAAACTGCCCCAGCTGTTGCCGTTTCACTTGATACACACGTGGCACCCACCCTCTGCCTGCAGCTCATCCGTGAGTGAGGAGGGAAGGAGTGGAAGAGAAGCCACGGGCTGTTCTCTTCCTCCCCACCCTTCAGCAGCACAGCATAAGGCAGGCACCTCGGCTCAGCCCTGCGCCCTCACATCAAGAGTCCAGCGCGCTCCAGCCTTGAGGGGCATCAAAAGCTCGTCTCAGGTGGGAGCCCAGGGCCGGGCACACTTACCCTGCTCCTAGCTTCTCTGCTCATGTGCAAGCTGCCAGCTCATCTAACTTCACTTATAAAATCCAAGTCCCAGAAACAATTATTAAGAATGTCAAGCCATTAACGACAGAGCATGAAGCCAAGCGCAGCACCTTAGGCTGTGCAGAGCTTTGTGTGACCTGCATGGGTCACACACCCAGTCTTTCAAGCCCCAGTGCCCTTCAGAGAAAAAGTACCAACAGCCAGGCTAAGTCAGTGCTGATGCTGTTTGTGTCTGGACGTCTCAGGCAGTCACGGAGGGCGGGCTTTTCAGAGACTGCAGAATCTAGAGTTGTGATTGTTTCATTGTCTAGGGCTGGGATTGGCAGTGTGAGCGCTGCACCCGCCCAGGGGGAGTAGGCCGCATGCAGTAAGGGAGGGAGAGAGGCCTGCCCCTTGCCCTTCCTTCTGGCTGCTTTTGCTGTCTTCTGCTGCACTGAATGGTTGTCCTTTTGCCATGCACAACCCCGCCTTGGAGCCAGCTGATTACATGGACTGAAATTTCCACCAAACGTGAGCTGTATGAATCTTTCCTTCCTCAATTTTGGGCATCAGGTATTTTGTCCCAGCAAGGAGAGAAAAGTAACCAAGACATGTGCTAAGTGTATTATTGTCTCATGAAAGTCACCAGAGAGCAAAGAATGTAAGTTTTGTCTTAAATTGGACTTGCAGACTTTTAGTCTGAGTTCAAATATAATATTATCTTTCAGACTGTGGAAAGGAATGTTAATAAGGTGGTTGCCAAAAACTTGGAAAATTGGAAGTTTATTTAGGTGATCTTAGTGGTAACATAATCAGAAAAAAAAGGCTCTGTTATACATTCATATCTGAAGTAAGTTTTTCTAGCTGTGAGATTATTTTATTGGTGAATTTAGTCATTCATTAGTGGATTTTGAAGTCAACTTATTAGGCCATCACCAGTATTTTTTACCATAATAAAACAGATTAAACAAGAGTAGAAAAGATGAGAGTTCTTCATATTTAGCAAAGATATGGATAATTTCATGAAAATTTTGCTTTATGTATATGTATTACATATAACACATGCATATAACAAACATACATATATGTTTGTGTGTGTACATATTTGTTAAATTAATATAATGGGTTACAAGTTATGATGTTTTTCTTTCTGTCATCATTTAAAAAGCAAAAAGTGAAATCTGAAAAAGATAAAAATCTGTGTCCTAAGGGCCAGAAATTTAGCTCAGCAGCATAAGCACCTGTCTGGCAGGTGCAAGGTCATGAGTTCAATCCCCAGTACCCACCCCACCCCTGCAAAAAAAAAAAAATCTGTGTCCTCACATGAATTCTATAGATTTTGAACTGAGGGATCATATTTCCACAATATAATACAAATTAATTTCAGAAAAAATACAACACATTCACATAATTCATCCTTACAGTTTTTTCTATAAGATGTTCCATTTACAAACTCAGTTTCCCATGGATGGTTATATTCTCCAGGATCTACAGATAACCAGCAACCTTTACCAGTTTTGGTGCCCAACAAAGTATGGGCATTCTAAGCAAAGAAAGGAAAATCACATTTATGCATTTGTACCATATGACTAATTCTCAGCCCAAGTTCTAAGATGGATAGGATCAGGCTTCTTTTATAAGAAAGGAAGCTGAAACGCAAATTGGAAGAAAGTTACATGTCTCATAGAGGCAAAATGGGACTTGGAACATAAGTTACTTATATTGAAGTCTAGTATATAAGTCTCCTGAGGTGTTATAATCTTATGAAAAATGCTGAAAAGATTAAAATTAAAAAGGGAAATAGCATAACTGGTGCACAAAAATCAAGGTTTGATTGTGTTACAGTCTAGTGAAATATAATTTAATTTTGGACTCCATTTTACCACTGAACCATACCGTAACTAATAGGCAATATTCTTTTATGAATCAGAGCCTTAGCATTTGCGTTTTCTTGTGGTTACATTATAAGAAATAATGTGCAATGTTTGGATTTCTCTGTACCCACAATCTAAGCCATTCAAAAACAACAAAATTCCACAAAAGAGGAGGAAAAAATAAATCTTAGAGAATTTTGGAAAGAACAGTATCGACTTTTTATAGCAATCATAAGAAAATCTTCTACATTTGTATCAAATATCAGGTTTCCAGCACAGGAAAAGAACACTGCAGTACCTGCCATTTTAAATTACTCCCTGTCATGTTTTTATTCCTCCTCCTCCCCTGGGATGTTAACGTCTTGAAGAAATATGTGTGCACTCTGAAAATATTTCCTGAAGTCAGTGGATTCCATATGTTTCTAGGGAAACAAATTATTCACTCCGTGGGTCATTCCTGGAGACATTCAGATCTTCTAATCAGTACATTTAGACCCTATGCACTTTGTATTTTCAAAGCTCTCTTATGTTGACCTAGATAGGCCCATGGAACATGTGCATAGAACCAGACTGCTCTTTCCCCTAAAAGAACACACCTGCACAGACACTCCTTCTCATGCACACACATACACAGAGACACACGTGTGTATTCTTCATAGTTTAACATTTGATAGTGGTATAATGAAAGTAAGACACATGCTTCCAACTAAACTAACCGTATTTCTAAATCCAAGGGAAATTTTTTAAATGTGCAGGAAAATGCATTCAATATTCTTTGTTTACAAAACTGAGCATAAAGAGAGGGCAACAGTAATAAATGATGAATATATAACAAGTTGTTTTATTTAATTCATGTTTATTTTTCTATAAAACCAAAGCCCAAGAATTTTTTGTAATTTTTATTTTAAAGAGGATAAAACCAAGCAAAATAAAATAGAATAAAGCCAATCAAAACAGAACAGTGTAAGTGACACAGGACTGAAGCCCGAGAATTGGAGTGTGACTTGCTTTTCCTTTGAACAAAGCAAACAAAAAAGGTGGTTCTCGAAACACTTGTCTTGTTGGATTTCTCTCTTTCTGCTCTCTGAAACGATCCCTAAATGGTTCTATTGTTTACTCTGATAGTGGAGCAGTCTCAGATTATTCCATCAGATCTCTCCTTTGCTAAACTTAGAGATTTTATTAGTGCTCCTATCTTTGATTGCAGTCAGTATTTTTTGAACTCCCAAATATATAACTCATTCATGTATACAGATGTGTTGATGATCACTATGTCTCAGGAATTTGTTATCGCCAAAACAGTCATAACAATACTACCTTTTTAGTATTAGTAGAGCTATGATCTTACTATATAAACATACCAAACAAATAAGTAAAGAGGGGGCAGGAACTATCAGCGATTCCTGAGCTCTGCATCATGTTGGAACTTTGGGCGCTGGAGAACAGGCAGCCTACTCGCTGCCCTGGTAATCATCCTCCCACCCCGTTAGCAAGTAAGCACCGACGATCTGAGTATCTTTTTGGAGGGTGAATGTATGCAGTGTGGCAAGTAAGGGGGATTTCCTTCTACCATCTCTTTGAAGGCAAATATTTTTACCACTGTTTTGCTCAGTTTTGATTAATGGTACTGCTTTATTCAATATTCTCTTTTTATAAGTTCAATATTTCCTTCCATTTTCCTCTACCTAATTTAAAGAACAGCTAATGTGAACAAAGTGGGCTGTCCTATTGAGCCCATTACTCGTATCCTGGTGACTTGCTCTGAGGTTCTGTGGTAGTTTTACTGCACTGCAGTCGCATGGGTTTGTTCTGTCTTGTTCTGCTGTATTTTGCTACCTTCAAAAAAAAAAAAAGTAGATAAGAAAGTAACAAAATACCTCCAAAAATCTCCCAAATCCACCAAAGCTGATGGATCATGGATGAGGAGAAACTCAAAAACAAGGCAACAGAATTATATAAGGTGACTAAAAGTATATAACAACAACAAAACAAGTCAGTAAGGTACTGAGCAACCTGAAACAGGATATAACTAAACAGATAATGGACTTAAAAAGTAAAAAGAAGAAAAGAAATTTCTCTAGAGGATTTGGCTGCATGTATGTTTAAGTGTGTAGAATTGATAACCATGTTGCTAAGTTGTTACTGGATCATTGAACTTCTTTGCAGTCTCACTGCTTGAATGTCCACTTTGTATGCTTTAATTTTGTAACTTTAACAACTAGGTCTAAGAAGACAATATGTAATTTATCAACTAGTGATTTCTTACTGCTTTTTTTTCTGAAATTCTGTATTGTTTCTACCCCTTTTCCTGTTTTGCTTTTTTTTCTCTTTAAATAAAATTTTTAAAAAAACAATTAAGAAATAAGAATTTAATGACAACAGAAATATGGAAATAAAAAAAAAGCCCACAAAATATGTAAGTGAACAAGGTAATAGAAAGGAAAGCTACTGAGAAAGTGACATTAATATCAAAAGGAAAAGAAAGATCCGATATAGTAAGGATATTAAAGAAAATCGTTCCAGGATTTTGGGCATGGAACCCCTACCCCGAGCTAACAGACAATCCATGTGCAGCATCTCTAACAGCCTCAACCTTAGGAGGTGTGAGACAGAACACTCACAAACACAAATGAGAAACAGCACAATTAACTCTTTACTGCTATTTCTGTCCTAGTCGAAGGGCACCACGGTCCCTCCAAGCCAAACACCTCAGAAGTCTTGGCAAGAATCTTCCTTCTCCCTCACAACTCTCATTATTCCACACTTAATCCTGTATGCTCTGCTCCAAGTAATGAACTAATGAATCAATCATTCGATGCATGCGTTCGGATGTCTTTGAGCTTCTGACTACTGATGAGAAGCTTTTCTAAATGTCAGATCTAAATAAAGCAGTTCATATCCCTCCTCGCTCCCAGTGCGGACTCTGGTCATTGTTCTCGTTCTCACTGTCATGTCAGGTCCGTGTGGTTGTCATAGTTGTTGTTCTCACATTATTGAAGAACTGAAAGGAGAAGCCAGTCCTTATCTTGTCATCCAATTATACTCCACTGGAAACCAGTGTTTGATAAAGGAGATTCATTTGTAGAGCCTATATTTCTATGTTAAGTATTATTGCTGGGACAGAAGATCAAACAAGGAAAAATAATGCTTATCTTTCATCTTTTTTTAATCTATATGAAGACAATGTAGAGATTTATATTCCTGCCCATGGCTCATCCCAGAGACACTTGGTTGCAGAAATATATCCAACTACATATTCAGCATTTCCACTTAGATGTGTAATTAACTTCTGAAACACAATTATCCAGAG
The DNA here is from genome assembly GCA_004027455.1 of Hydrochoerus hydrochaeris. Taxonomy (NCBI): domain Eukaryota; kingdom Metazoa; phylum Chordata; class Mammalia; order Rodentia; family Hydrochaeridae; genus Hydrochoerus; species Hydrochoerus hydrochaeris. The sequence continues at coordinate 158,796 of PVLA01002070.1, forward strand.
TGAACGCCTGATGGTCTCCCTGCAGCCCGCTTCTCCGACAGTCTTCATCATCTGTGTGGAGAACAATTTCTTCCTTCTAGTTACTTGGACAAAACCTTTGGAATCACATTTAACTCCTCTTTGTTCTTGTATCACCTGTTCACTGCTATGGAAGAAATCTTTTTGCTTCTACTTTTTCAGTGTTTGCAGAATCTGATGAGTTGTCATCACCACCATTCCTAAATCACCCCCTTATCCTAAATCAGCATTGCCTCACTCTTGGATTATCGCAAAATCTTTCCCAGTGTTCCTCACTCCACATTTGCTCCCTTGTGTTGCTGTCTCACAAGAAAGCAAAGAAAGACTTTTTGGCTCTGCACTGTGTCCATCTCACCTGGAGTCATATCCCAAGTCTGTGTAGCAGCGTGTAGAGCCCTCTTGCCCTGCCTGTTGACTGGCTCTGTGGGAAGTGGACTTGTACCCCAATTTAGATTTGTGAACCCCTTAGTTTAACTCGTTTCCATGCCTATCAACACTCTCAGCTCCTGCACTGTCCTCTCTGGAATCCATGGATCATGGTCCCAGTAAATCCAGTATTCCAGAATGCTTCTCCACTAGTCCCTTTACTGCCAGACCCGGCACACTGTGTGTTCCCTTCCATTGATGGTTTTTCTTCCCCTAACAGTGAGGAAGTGGATCTTCTCTCCACCCTTTATCGCCCCTTCTGCTCTCCTCCCATACCCAGCTATACTTAAGCATATGCCATCAGACTCTGACAGGTGATAACCCAACTGTACTTCGCACATCTGCCATCCTCCAGGTCCCCGAGTAGCTTACCGTAGGGAGAGCCATGTGTTATGTTTGGTGGCATCACCAGTCATTGAAAGCCTCACTCATTCTACGCTGCTCCTGTCCAAAACTCTTTAGCCAAGCTGAGCTCTGCAACAAGTGTCAAAGACGCCCTGTGTTTTAGTCTCAGAATATTTGTTCTTGTTTGCTTGTTTTTCTTTTGTGTTCTACAATACTGTTTTTTATCTCCACTTAGCAAATTTCTGCTCAGTATATATCATCTGCCAAATGTTTCTATGCAGTTTTTCTTGATTAATTTAAGACCTGAGATGAGATAATTTTAGAAATTCCTCTCATTGGGGACATAACTGAGAATTCCTTCCTTTTCTTGCCAAGGGCTATGATCTCAATAATCCATCTATAGTGAGGTTGGTATAGCTGAATATCCTCTTCTCATTGAATAAGCTTTAGGAATAAGATGGAGGCAGATTTGGACAAACCTGCAGATCAGTGTGTTACAGGGGAGTATTTTAAGATTTATTATTAAATATGGGTCTACTTAAGACAGATTTATATAATGCATTTATTGTGATTTGGGTAAATGGAAAAAAAAAGGATTGCCTACAATTGTTAAATACAAAATATTAGTGTGTGTGATAGTGTTTGTTCTTGGCATATCATGCATAATTGTGTCATATGAATAAGTTTCAAGCCAAACTTAACACTGTAAAGTAGCATGACAGCTAAGGAAGATAATTTAAGGTCACAGAAGATAGCCAGTTAGAATTTTTGTTTGTCAATCTCAGGGTTAATCACAATGAGATAACTCTAATTTTACTTAGCTAATTGATATCTCTTCCTTTCAGCAAAAACCAAGAAACCACACCTTATTCTCAGAAAAGATTTAATAACTGAGAACTGAAGAAAGATTGAAATGTCAACTGCCATTTCTCAGACTAAAATTAAAAACATAGGACAAGGGGCAAAATTACTGGGCATTGTTGAGTGAAGTTACTTAAATTCTTGTACTAATTCTACCACTGAATTGCTATACAGAAAACAAAAGATATCTTTTTTTTTTTTTTTTTTTGTCTTTTTGACACAGGGTCTTGCTCTGCAGTTCAGGCTGGCCTGGAGCTCACTTTGTAGCCCAGGCTGGTCTCGAACTTGCAACAATCCTCCTGCCTCAGCCTCCCAAGTGCTGGGATTACAGGTGTGAGCCACCACGCCCAGCTAACAAAAGATATCTTTTAAAATGTATCTGTTTTGAATTGACATTTGAATCTAAGTAGTAATTTAAAAAGACAGAATCCTTGTTTTGAATGATTTGAACAAGTATAGAAAATCCTGATCCACAGAAACAAAATTAATTCAGTCATCCAATAAAAAGACACTATTAAAACACTACAGCAGGTACCCAAAATCATCTCCTTACCTTATCACCCTAGCTCCTCCAAAATCATGTTTTGGATTCATGGCCTGAGAAGGCAGGGACAATCAGAGATCAGCATGAAAACACTGATGGAGTATCCACTGTGTACTCCTAGACATCTAATATCACATTTCACTGCAGCTTCTGTGGAGAAACTTCCTTAAGGGAGAGAATTTACTTGGGCTTGAAGCGTAAACAGAAAGATAATGAGACCCAAGAAGATGCTCTAAGAAGCGTTCTGAAATGACAGCTGTGTGGTGTTTTTATAACCATAAGATTTTGGGTCCGTTGAAAGTCATGTGATCTTTGCAAACCAGTTCATCTTTACCTCTGGTTTCTCAGGTATGAAATGAAGAAAATACAAAAACCACCTGTATCTTGGGACAATGAGGAGGACTTCGTGAAATGATGCCCACAATAGTGCCCTGGAAATGCAAAGAACCGTGACAGGCTCCAGGTGTTTTTAGTGGGAGAAAACAGTATAGGTTAAAATGCAGGGTCCCCGGCGGGTCCTGCATATTAAAAGCAAAATGCTGACAGCAAAACACTAGTTTAGCTGGGTGGGAGACTTGGGGGGAATAATGTGAAATCAAATCAGACAGGGCTCATTCTGATCACATGGTTTGTTTTCAACCTTTCAAATATGTTTGGAGTTCATTTTAGTAACATCAAGCACTGCAAACTTCTGTCGTTGAGAAGAAGGAGATAATCCAAAGCACAATGTTTTTTGACCAAAACTGGGTACGAGTAGATGAATTTTAAGAGGAAGAATGGATCAAATAGTAAATATCTGTTACATTTCTGAGATGATTCAATCACATTCTGTGTCAGAATATCATTTTCAGTGATAGAAAGAAAGGTAAATCTGAAAGTTTTGCAATGACAAGATTAAATTTGCCATAGAAGTTGGTATTGCTAAAGTCAACATTCCCAGGGATTCTTAAAATTTCATAGATTTTCATGTACCTGAGCAGAAATGGAATATAGGAAAATAAGATTAATTGAAACATTTAAAGGGATAATTTTCATGCGTTTTCCATTGCTATATTAAAATACCTGATGCAGAGTACTTTTTATTTCAGTGTTAATTTAGCTCACATCTCTGGAAGATGTGGTTCTGAGGTTAGGCTGCCCTATTGACTTGTCCTCCAGTGAGGACCCTCCCTGCAGTGTCGCAGCATGGCAGATGGCTTCATGAAAGAAGCATCTGGAGAGAGGGGCAATTCCATAGTGAGGCAGGAAGCCAGAGGCCTTGAAGGGGCCAGTCACACTCTATTACAGCCCACTCACCCAGGAGCTAACCCACTGGACAAAACAGCCTGCGTGCCCTCTGCGAGCAGCACCCAGTGACCTAACCTCCTACCACCCCCCACCACCACTAACCCCCACCAAGCCCCATTTCTCAAAGGCTCCAGCACTGCTCCCCACCACCATGCTAAGGACTGAGCTTCCAGCACATGAGCTCATGGGGCCCAAAGCACATCCCATCACGGCAAGAGGAGAAGCCACACGACACAGAAAACAAGAAGGATGGGCAGAAGGGCAATGTGGGTTTCAGAAGATGGGGATACTGGGAAAAATGAATGCAAAGTCTGAGTAGAATAGAAACACTGAAGTTATGAGAGCCGATTACATTGGAAATGTCAGGAAACCAGCGAGAGTCAAGCTGAATGAGAGTCAAGCAGAATGAGAGTGCTTAAGAAATGAAGGCTGGGAAAGGGCACAATAGAAAAAACAACTTCTCCTCATCTTGTAGTTATTTTAATAATTTTAAACTTTAAAAAATACTTTAAATGCTAATGGAAAAAAGTTTTAGAGTGAATCTTTAAAGATATTTGGATAACAAATAGAAGCACCCTTGTATAATGTATTTGTAGGCAAAGAGAAGAAATCAAGGAAACTCTGGGATGAAAGAAAGAAATTCCCGAGAGGGACTGACTGAAAAGATGGGATCAAATCATAAAACCTTTACTAATGTCAGGTGAGTGTGAGGGCTCACATCTCTAATCCCAGCACTCAGGAGACTGAGGCAGGAGGACTGTTGTGAGTTTGAGACCAATCTGAGTTACAAAGTGAATTGAAAGCCATCCTAAACTGTATAGTGAGACCTTGTCTCAAAAAAATATAAATAAATAAAAGGATCAAGAATTTTGTGTGTGTGTGTGTGTGTGTGTGTGTGTGTGTGTGTGTTTGACACAGGGTCTCACTATGCAGTTCAAGCTGACCTTGAATCACTTTGTAACTCAGGCTGGCCTCAAACTCACAACAATCCTTCTGCCTCAGCCTTTCAAGTGCTGAGGTTACAGCCATGTGCCATCATACCAACCTGGCATCAAGAAATGTTTTCATGATTTAAAAGTTCCTCCACTAAGCAGCCAGCTCACCACCCTGGTAAGTGGCTGTGGCCCGGCAAGCCGCAGTCACCCCAGGGTGAGAGCCATCAGCGTCTCCTGAGATCCGAGCCATGTTGGAACTTAGGGTGCTGGAAAATCAAGCAACCAGCTCGCTGCTCTGGTAAGCGGATGTGAGCCTACTGGTGCTGGGGCTGAGATTCAAACATCCACCCCACTTCCCCATTAGCAAGTGGGAGCCTGAGATCTGAGCATCTCTTTTGAGGTTGACTATATGCAATATAGTAAATAAGGGGGATTCCCTTCTATCATCTGTTTGAAGGCAAATATTTTTATCACTATTTTGCTTTATTCTGATTAATGGTATTGCTCTATTCAATATTTTGTATTGATAAGTTCTATAATGTTCTGTATTTCCTTTGATTCTGATATACCTGATTGAAAGAACAACTATTGTGAAGAAAATGAGATATAGTACCTATTGCTGTTATCCTGGTAACCTGCTATGAAGTTCTGTATGAATTTCACTACACTGTCTCAGTTGGCTTTGTTCTGTCTTGTTCTGTGGTATTTTACTACTTTAAAAATTAAAAAAAAAAGTTCCTCCATTATTTCTCTCTTTCCTACTACATCAGACTTTTTTTTTTCATAGAAGCACATGAGATGCAGCGTGGTTCTCGAAGAAGAAAGAAAAGCAGGCCCTGCAGGTCAGCTTAGTCCAAGTGTCCCATAGGCAGAGGGGCAGAAGGGGCTATGGCTGCCGGTGAAAGTGAGAGGACCCAGGGGGCTTGGTGACGTGGATTCCGGGACTTGCAGTGGGTCAGACATTTAAGTGGGAGGAGAACTAGTTTTATCAAATGCTTACTGGACACACTGCATCTCTGTAGCTGCTGTACATATTTATTTTAGTGAAGTAGGTAGTTTTCCAAAACCTAATAAAAAATACAAAATTTTAAAAGTTCCAAAATCTAAAATTTTTTGATTCTCAACATGCTGCCATAAATGGAAGGTTCCACAGGTGACCTCATGTGGTGGGTCATTGTCAAACTATGCATGAGTATTAAAAATACTGTTAGAGTTATCTTCGGGTTATATTTATAAGGTACCATAAAGACTGTTTAGATGTGGATTCCTTCTTCCAAGATATCTCATTATGTGTATTCAAATATTTCCAAATCTTAAAAAAATCTGAAAGATTTCTGCCCCTAATACTTTAGATAAGGGATACTTAACCTGTAGTATTCTCATTTTTCAATAAGCTTAAAGTTTAATCAGTATCCAAATGTAAAATAGCTTGTAAGTAGCAGTACAGAAATTTATACGTGGATCCGTCTGACTCAAAGGCTGCAAGCTTTCCCTGTTACACTTTTTACAATTTCTTTATCTATAAATTGAAGATATGGAAATAGATGTTCCCCAAGTATCCTTCCAACTCTCACATTCTCTGCCCTGTGTGAGTCCTTTTATTGGTGAACTCCCCTACCCAAAGGGCAGTTTTAAGAATTATGTATTGTACAAAAAATTTTAAGAATGAATCAAATCTACACTGATAGCATTTGAAGAGTCCTTTATGAGAATCTTTGCCAATCCTTATCCTTTGCAAGTAAAATAACCAAGACACAGAAACATTAAGGCAATGGAGAATTCAGTAAATATTTGTGCTGGAAATATGATTGTCAAGACTAAATATTAACAACAGTAGTTTCTAGAGCTGATTCTTTGTCATTGTATTTGTAAAATGAGGACAAGGGTAGCCCAGAGTTTTAAGAGGATTTAATCATTTGAAGCTCTTAGCACCATGTCTGGCCCAGACTCATTACTCAGTGAAAGTTTTATTGCTTTGGTTATTATTTTTGTCATCAGTGTTTTCAAAGCCATCAATATTATCATCCTTGTTATTTGGTGCTCTCAAAGGCAACACTGAGAAGACTCAGGTCATGAGCCCAAACTGATTTTTAGATCCACACACCCTACAGAATTTCAAGTTAATGAACAGGACCAAAGTTAAGAAAAAGAAAACTGAGTTTGGGGATTTAGCTCAGTGGCTTAAGCACCTGCCTAGCAAGCACAAGGTTGTGAGTTCAATCCCTAGTACAAAAGAAAAGAAAAGAAAAGAAAAGAAAAGAAAAGAAAAGAAAAGAAAAGAAAAGAAAAGAAACCACTTCTTATGGACTTCTTTCAACCCTGGAACTCTGTTTCTGCCATATAGGTACTTCCCATAGACACTAAACCCCCAGTCATTTGGGGGAAAGTTGAAGTCAATCTTTTTACTAGTCAGGCTACCTGTGGAACAATTGTCATAGCCTCTGGATGGTCATAATGAAAATCCACTTTGTGAATCACTACCCAGTTCATAGGAAAGTCTTCGCTCACATTTTTCCACTTGTTTCTTCTAGAATTGCCCTCGCTTAGGAGGCAACGACACTGAAGCAAAGAAGTGTCTTGCTTCAAGCAAGCAGATGGCTAAGCTGCCGAGCCTGAACACAAACTCCAGAATTCTGATTACTATGTGCTTTTCTTACTTACAGAAAGAAAATTCCCTTGAGCTTTCCTTCCTACCTATAGAGTCAATTGTTTAAGAGAAAGTAAAAGAAAGTTTTGTTTTTTGGACTTTTTTCTAGATCAGGTTAACACACGAAAGAGTTGCTAAGGGACTTCTCAGAGCGATTGAAATGGATTCACTGAGTTACTGAGCCCACAGAGAAGACCAGCTGGTGGCCTGCAGGCTCAGTACTTGCACCTTGCCGGAGAGAAGGACACACCTGTGGACATGCTGCTAAAGGTCTTTCCTCGATCCTGCCAGTGTCCGTGCATAGCTCCTAGTGAAAAACAGTCTGCTCAGTAAGCAGTGACCATCCTGCTAAACTGCTGTCAAGACGTCCCTGTACCCTCTGACTCGGGTATGTCCTTACCCAAAGCCAAGGACGGGAGAGGGGGGCAGTGGAAGCCTTGCAGAAAGCGGTGGAGTTGCTGGGGGCTCTGTTTCCTTCTTTGTGCCAAACGGGATCGGCTCTGGCAGCAGCACTTTGAATAAATCGTGAAAACACTGCTAAGGGCCAAGGAATTACTTCATAAGGGAGGAGGAGGGAGAAAGAAAAGAGGCGCTGGCTCCCCGCAGCAATCAATTTATGCGCTGCGCTCTGAGATTTGATTATCTTTATCTGATTTGTATAACTTCAAACGCTATTGGTCACGAAGTACTTGTGTTTTTAAGATCTGTGACTCACTTTCTAACCTGGTGACCTACCTCGACTTGCTGGTTATGAGTTCACCTCCCTCAAGCAATTTAGTGCAAATTAGCCTTGTGTTACCTGAGTGAAGTATTTTGGCTCAAGGGGCATTGGTTTTCATTTTTGAATTCGGCAATTCTAACTCATTTTTTCAATATCAAGCTAAAATAATAACATCAGAGTATACTGAAAAAATTGTTGAGCTTGATATAGAGATATAAATTGAAGCCTTGATTTTATCATTATCTGATTACAGGGCACTGATCATGTTATTTTCATCCTTCAGGAGCTCAGTTTCCTCCTTTGTTCAGAAAATATTTATTTTTAATTTCTAAGGCTTTAATACTTTCTAAACTTCTATGAATTTCTGACTTCCAAATAATCCACAGGACTTTCCATGGTGCCAGACACTCAGGTAGTATTTCCAAGTATAGCATATGCTTTTTACATTCTTATATGAGACAGAAAGAATTTGGAATCTACAAGAAACATAGCAGAGGTCAAAAATTTTTCCAAGGCATTCCAAACCAGGTGAACTAAATTAAAATAAATCAGTGAAGATGTTATGTGTTTGTGAATAACTTGCTTTAATTCACAGCTCATAAGGATAAATAATATAGAAAAAATAAAATATTAAAAAGTCAAAATTAAAAATTTGGAGTAGAATAGAATTTTAAGATCATAAGAAAAGATGGGACAAAGACATGCACAGGTCAAAATGTCTTACAAGGTTACTGTTACCTTGAGATCAGTCTTCATGGTTAAAAATCACGAACAACTGTATAGGGTAGCAAAAGTATTTCATTATTTACAAGGTCAGAAATGTTAAGTATCTATAGCCTTTTTAAGTAAAATATCTGTGTCATTCAGGAAAAGCCCTGCCTGTTACACACTTTCATATTTACTAGAACCTCAATGATACAAATGGAGCATTTACGATTGGGTAATTCCATATATTTTAGCAGAATAATATATTCTTTATAATTTCTCATGTGTGTACCTGATCTGTTCTTAAACAGGTTTCAAAGCTCAAATCTGGGTTGTTATTGAAATAGCTTTTAATTCACCTCTCAAGTGTGTATTACAGTTCAGTCTTTGTGACTGTATTCCAGAAGACACAAATCAAGAAAAATCTCAATGGCCATCTATTGCAAATCTGGCTGGTTAGGATTCTGTAGGGGAGCAAAATCATTAGGAAGCACACATAGTTACACGACAGGGTTACTGGGTAGGCTTGTAGGATCAGAGGTGGGACAGTACACACTGGCCCCAGAGAGCTGGAAGGTCTAGCAGCTGCTCAGTCCAAGAAGCTGGAAGCAGTAGGGCAAGAGGAATCAAGGATGCAGCCCCAGCCCATGGTCCAAGGCCTGTGAGCTCCCTGTAGAGTTATAGGTATGAATCTGATATTTGAAGGCTGCAGAAACGGGAGACAATGACTAAGGTTATGGCAAAGGATAGAGTTCTTCCAAACAAATGTACTTCCTTCTTCCTTCCCCTCTTATACCATCCAGGCTCCCAGCCTGTTGGAGGGTACCACCCACATCTGAAGTGGGCCCTCCCCTGAGTTTGCTGGCCGACATGTAAATCATCTAGAGACACACCCACCTGCACTCCATTAGCCTGCCTGGCATTTCTGAATCCACTCAAGTTGTCATATCATGATTAACCATCACAGTCCACCCCATGTCACTGTGACAAGCAGGTATACCACCTTAAAGCATACTTGAACTCTAAATAAAATAGCAAGTTCATAATTATACCCACAGGATATGAATAGTCTGTATACAAATGGGAGAGGACAGATTCCTTCTCTGGAGCAGAAGGCAAAGTTCTCTTTTGGGTGACTTTTCCTTTTATTCCAATATTTTATAATTTACTATTATAATGCATATTTAACAATAATGAGGTATCAATATTAAGACATTCAACATTATGTTATGGTGAGAGAAAACAAAGATATCTGCTTACTGTATGTGTATATATATGCACATATACTAACAAAATAGAAAAGAAACACTCCTGATAATTACAATCCTTGTTTATGTAACCAGTCATACAGTCATAGCTGGTATTTATAGTTACCTTCTTCTCCTGTGTATTCCATATTCCCTTGACACTCAACAAGCACCTCAGAAAGTCTTAGTTATTTGTTGGTTGGGTGACCCATACTTTCATTCCTGAAGGTTCTAGGCCACTTGTTATCCTGCTTGGCTTGGACTGGTATTGTTACTTCTCATGGACCTTAATAACAGGGAACAGCAAGACAAGGAAATGCCTAGGAGATGGGCATAAAGAAAAAGGAATTTGCCAAATCTGTAGCTGCACGGTAAATATGGATGTTTTAATCTGCTCAAGTGAGGAAACCACATCCTAGCACAACAGCTATAATTCCCAAAATGTCTGATCATTTTCTTGTCTCCAGTGTACAGTTATGCTGGTAAAAGGTTGTTAGAAGAAAAACTGATGGTATAACTTTTTGGTAATGCCCCAGAATCCTTTTCAAGGGGACCTGGGCTCTTCCTCATCCAAGGAGGTCAGCATCTACACACTGGTTCAAGGGTAGCAACTGGTTGAGATGATTCTGTTATGACAATTTAAGGAATACTTTTTCCCATTTTCCCTAAACTTTTTCTGCTTATCTAGGTCCAGTAAAATTTAGTAGGCTTCCATTTTATTTCATTTCTGGGAGCACCATGATTAATTAAGTAGCTAACACCATGATTAGTTAGTCTACACCAGCTAGCCCAACCAGATCATTGCTTTGCCTTTCTGTATACCACAGCAAATATATCCACTCTGATTTTGGCAGTCAATGGCTACCACTTGTTCCTTGCTAGCTAGGATCCAATTATACCATCACATGCCGGTCTCCCAGTCAACTGACTGCACTCCCCACTATAAGGCCTGACATACAGAGAAGAGCAATAATGGGGCTCTCCAAGGATGCTAGTGCTCCCCTCACAAATCTGTTTCTTAAGGTGCTCTTGAAGAGGGCATGTTTTAGTCATTCCCTATGTGGAAGAGTAGCATTCTTCCTGGCAGATGTAGCATTCCCACTTCCCCAGCATCTGAGTACCTTTATCAACAGTAATCCAAGCAATATCAGGCATCTCTAGCTCATTCTCAGTCATACTTTTGATCCATATTTTAGTCAACCAATCAAACAAACTATTAGCACTTTGTTTTAACTCCAAGAGTTGTGACATAAATCCAGACTCTCTATTTATTGGACCCATTTCAACAAATTTGACCTGAAACAGGTTTGTTCCTTCCACAATTATCCCACAACTCTTAAAGTTTTTTTCTCTTTTCACTTCTCAGACCTCTGCTTGTAATAATTAGAAAACTCAAGAAGTTCTTTGGAAGTGTAGTGGACTTCGTCATGGGCCACACTGTGTACCTCATCATTAGGACACTTCTAGGACTTGAGAGGAAAGGTAGGTGGTGAGGGAAGGTCCTGAGACACATCAGCATTGTCTAGCTTGGTAACTGCATCAGGAATGCTCATTTCTGTTTCCATGGGATTATTTCCTTGGGTAGAAAGGAGAGGGCAACAGCAGAGGGTGGAGCAGGGCTGCCTCTACCTTTGAGAGTGGGGAATTCTCTTCCTCAGATAAAAGTCTCATCTAAAATCCAGTAGTTTAGTGTCTCCAGCCTCATGGTATTCATGTTTTGGCCAGAGTTGTGGTTGCTTTTCATAAAAGCTAGTGAAGAATATGGACCCAGCAGACCAATTCTAGGCCATGCTGTAGAATCCAGGAGACTGGCTGCGTCACTTTTGTTTTGCAGAGGACCGAACAGCAAATGCAAGCCAAAGAGCAATAGCCAGCCACAGGGATTACCAGTCACTGTCAGAGAAATATTACTGGAGTGAAGATATAAGAAACAAAAGTAAAGACACAGACAGGAAATGAGGGAAAAGGCCATGAACTCAAGAGCTTGTGAATGAGCCAGGATTTGGAGGGGGAGGTAGCTCACCACGAAGTGTTTATGACAGTGCTGTGTTAGCTGCGAATAAATGAAGCAAGACTATTGCAACCATTTTTGGCTCTGTGAATGGTAAGTAGATTGGTCAGGCTAAAGGAACATTGAGCTGAATGAAGACATTCAGATGAAACTGTGCACCAAAAGAAAAATGTCAAACCCTCCTAACTTGGCCCTCAGCCTTTGTGATATTGCTTTAGGACTGCTGGCTAGTAGACTATGTCCAGACTGTCTGCTCAGTCAGTCAGGACCCTGAGTGTGGACAGCTAGAGAAGAGGCACCCTTAGGTGACTGCTGTTTCTGGTTTGTTCTATTCCCACAGCCGTGGTAAGCGTCAGCCGAGCCCCACTGGCTCATCCTAACCTACTGTGCATCTCTTCCCAGCTTTGTCTTCAATTGCATCTCGTGGTAGCTCGACCCTAGAAAGGAACACTGAGGCCACAAACACTAGCAAATGCTAAAAATCAGGGCTTTTCATTTTTGAAAGAAAATTTTGTTTACTTTATGGAGAACTAGTTATAAAATATTTGTCAGCCTACCTCTATGGAAAGGGCAAAACTGTTTCTTTTTCATAACTGACCTTCTAAACACAGGTCTAGAAAGCAAAGAAATATGGTTTCCAGTTATGACAATAGGAGAAAGTGTCAGTTTATCTTTCCTCCTTTCTGAAATCACACACATACACATAGACACGTCATGGTAAAGGAATGAAAGAACAAAAAGAAAAGGAGAGAAACCAGGGAGAATATGTCACATTTTTTCAAAACTGCAAAGCAGCAGGGTGAAGGGGGCAGACTCAGACACCTGGCCCGCCTGCCTGGCACCTCCTCGCTGCCTGTAGTGCTCTGGAGGCGTGTGCACTTCAGGGCTCTGTGGGACAAATGGAGCAGACGTGGCTCCGGCTCCTGTGGTCAGGTCAGGCTGGGTGCCCAGTCAAGTTGCCTCCACCTGGGAAAACTCAGCAGTACAGAGACAAGGTAGTTACTACCAGAAGACTATTCTGCAGTGACTTTCTCTCAATTTTCCATACCTGGGAGGGGAGGTACTTTTGGTCTTTTTCCCAGACTATCTCTTAAAGAACATTTTAAAAACAGAGTTTTGGAAGGCAAGAAGAAATGTTTCCCACCAACAAAAAGGGAAGTTTTCTTACTGTTCCAGATAGTAGAATGATGTCCATCTTCAAAATAAGGGCAGGAATAGACCTTGTCTATAATTCGGGTTCCCTAACCTCAGGACTTCACCCCTTTAACTTGAGACTGCATGTGCAGGCATTACCTAAATCTTATTTGCGTGGTCTTTTACCAGGGCACAGGAGTCCAGCATGAAAGAATACTGTGCTTGGGCTCTGTGCTTGTCTTTTGTCTGTGAAACAGGAGCCTTGCTTGTTCTACCAGCATCTGTGAGACTGTGGTAGACAAACTTGCTAGCTTCCGAGCAGCTCCAAATTTCAATGAGGATTTTTAAAACAACTATAGATAGCTTGCTTTAAAAGAGCTACCTTAAGAAACTCATACTGTTTGTTGTCTCCATGTGGCAAAAGATATATAGATTTATCATAGACTTGGGAGAACTTAAAAGAAGTGAATTAGTACAAGCACATGTTTCATATGATGTTGGTTTATTACATTTTAGGCATAAATACTGACTTTCTATAATTTGACTTTCAAAATTTGCTCATACCTTCTAAAAATTAACTTATTCGTGCCTAAAGACATAGTCAGGGCATTATGTCTATCCTAAACCAGATTTCCTTAGTTGAAAGAACTTGGTTTAGAAATCCTATAAATTGTCCCCTTTGACTCAGTTTGACCGAAATTCTCCTTGATCTGTTCTCCAGTTTAGTCTCAGTTTTTATGGATGCCCTTGGGGTGTTTAGCACAGTTGCAGTTAATAATTTGTAAATGAATTATATTAACTTTTTTATTTTCAATTATCACATCTATGTGTAATTTATCTAGTCAGGTCAGTACTGCAAGCTTTTTATTAATAAATATAGACAACATGAGCCATTTCTAGACAGGTACCCTTCTAGAGAATCTTTTACCAAATTCCCTTCCAAATGCTAACAGCAGTGTGTAAGGTTGGAGCAATCATGCCAGAATACAGTTTGAAAGAGACACAGATGGAGATAAAAGAGTACCATCTGATGTAAACATCAGAAGGGAAAAAACATGGAGAGACTCAAGTTAAACAGTAGGCAAAGAAGAAAAGAAGTCCACCTCCTGATTTAGAGCTTAATATTCAGAGCAACTTCATCGTACAACTGCACCACCCCATCGACTTCAGCAAGTTTTTGCCAACACTCAGCGAAACACATCACGCAGAATTTTGCATTCAGTAGACAAATCTGAGAATTTTCAGCAAATATGCACACTGAGCCTGGAAGTTTGTGGTCTAACATGTCCTCCTGCCCAAAGCAAGAGCATGATTGGGGAAAAGACAGCCCAAGCTGGAAACAGATAGAGAGTTTTCAGACACAGAGGGAAATGCTGCACACTTCCTCAGGCACATCTGCACCGTGTGAATCAGGCCACCTTCCTGGCCGCACCAAACCGGCCAGGACCAGATTTATGTGCTTACTTGACTCAGAATCAGAGGGGAAAAAAGACATTGTCTTTATTTCAATGCATGCACACTAGAAGTCCTGCTTAGGGCATTTTTCAGGGTTTTAAACTAGGACCCTAGGTAAGCAGGGTTCTTATTTCCAGTGATGGAATTTTTTTCTTAGAGTCTATCGCATTTTAAACTATAATTTTCCTTTTATTTTATAGTTTTTCACTCTCTGCTATTTATGTAATAAAAGTCATTGATCATCTACTATATTTAAAGCAGTGTACTCAGTACAGGGTACAAAGAGATGAATAACACAAAATCTTCGCCCCAAAGAAAGTCAAAGTTGTCAGTTATCTTTGGAAACACACCATCACAGTAACAAGCATGTGTTGCCTCTCTAACAAAAATATTTAGGTTGTTAGTTGCTTTAATTTGCCATATTTATTAAGTGATTTGACCTATCAGAATCAAGTATATTTTATAAATATATGTATATATACTTTTGTATATACTACATAGATCAATATATAGAATTGCAACTATTCTTTTGCAAAGTTGAAAGTGAAACAAAATTATAAGTGACTAAGCTCTTTCTTAGGGGTCATTTTTATTAAATTATAGCTACCAGAAATATGAAAACCATACTGAGTTGCAATCAATAGTAACAACCAGACATGGTGGTCTATGACTGATTCCAATCCAATACTAGAGGCTGAGGCAAGAAGACTACTGCAGTCTTGAGGCCAGTGTGAATTACAGAGTGAGAAACTGTCTCAAAAATTAATAATAGTAATAATAATAATAATGATTCCTCTAAAACCACTCTAATCTCCATTTCCAGTCACACTGCCACTACTTTGATCAACATTGTGGTCCCTCATTTCTGCCTGTGTAAAGGAACTCTTAAATTGATCACTTTTTACTGTGAATTCACTATCACCATGAGGATTGCATTTTTTAAGAAGGAAATTCAGAGGAGCAGCTTCCATGAGGAATGGGAAGAAAACCAAGAAGCCAAACCATGCCTTCCCATGAGCCAGCTGGGCATGAGCTGGGGGATAAGAAGAGTAACACCCCCAACCTCCCCCCACCCCACAAACAATGGGGTGATTTGGAGGAAATCAGGCTGAGATGATAGCAACTGAAGTAAAAAACAAACAAACAAAACAAAACAAAAACAATGTTTGTATTGTTTGATTGACTTTGCAGGCCTAAGGCTGGTAGTCTCAGCCTCTATTTGGAGGATAACAACATATATTATAGAAACTGTGGGAGATTTCCTTCTGTCTTGTTTTCGAAATCCAGTATTTTGTTCCACTTTTCTGTTCAGTTTTATTCCTGTATCTGGTAACCTGAGCAACTATTTTGAAGATAACAATATGCAATATAGCAACTATTGTTAAATTCCTATCATCTTGTTTTGAAAACCCAGATAGCTATTGTTGCTGTTCTTTGTTGTTGTCATTTGGCTTTTGTTGTTGTTGTTTTATTTGTTTTCTTCTTGATTTTTCTGTTCGTTTTTCTCTTGAAAAGAAAAGAGAAGAAAGTCCGAGAAAGTCCACAACACCATAGCCAGGATAGAAAGCTTGCACGGGTGTCGAAGGGTCATCCTGTAGCCATCAAACCACATCTGACATCTGATTTATTCACTGTTGCAATTGAATTTTTCTCTGTCGCACAGAAGATAAGGAGGACACAGAGAGATCAGACCATAGCCAGACGCAGGATGCAACCTGCAGCCCATCTGTACAGGTGACTCGCCACGGGGACAGAAAGCCACTTTATCTCCATTCACACATAGCCTGTGCTTTCTGTCTGGAGCAGTCCAAGAGGAGAACAAAATAGGTAAACGAAATGTAAATACAAACACCTAGTTTCTAGCCCATGTTGCAACTCTTTTACCTCCTCCTAATTTATCTTACAAAAGCTAAGACCCCAAGTTTTTCTCCCCTAGAACGTTACCTGCCCACTCCACGGGCATCGTTTCGTTTGTTCTCTACACAGCCTCCACCTCCACGGCCCAGTGCTTCCATATGCCTTTGCCACTTCAGAGGCTCCTGTCCTTCCACACTGCCTATTTGAGAAAGCTCTAAAGTTATCTCAACAACAACAACAACAACAACAACAACAACAACAAAAGTATCATCCACTTTTTATGCTCAGATATGAGGGGGAACCCTTTCTTGTAAAAACCGCCCCTACAAATCTGTGGTTTCTGGCCTGGGCTGTGTCTGGCAGGCTTCATCCGACCTGGGTTGCCATCCTTGCCTTCTTTATGCTCAGACTCAGCAGATTTTCTCAGCTTTCCCTAGTTTCCGGGGCACTGTCCCTTCGGTCCCAGGAGAGCCTGCCCTCCTAAGCACCTCCCTGCCTGGCTCTTGACTGGATGCTGAGACCTCCCTCCCTCCCTCCCTCCCTCCCTCCCTCCAGGACACAGTGATTTTCTCATCTCTCTTCCTGCCGCAGTCTGCCTCTCCCTGACTTCCTCCTCGCTCAGGCCCCACACCCTTCCCTCTCATGGTCCTCTCATTTCCCAGCTGCTTTCCCGCTGACCTGGGTCCTAAACCACAGGTCTCTGCTCCGGGCCACATCCTGAAAACCTCCGCATGGTCATTCTGTGGACTCCACGTCTAACATGTCAAAAACCACAAAAATTAAGCTCCTGTCCTGCAACTTACTCTGCCCCTCCACTAAGTTCTTGAGCCACAAGTGCAAATGGCTGTTTCTCACTGTAGCGCTGTTTCCTTAGCCACCAATCTTTCCCAGACTTCACTGGCCATTATTAAATGTTGTGAATTTCTCAGCTGTCTCTTGAATACCCCATCTTGTTCTCTGTCATCTCCTCTTACCTCTTTGTGTTTGGCTTGGATCACTGACATAAGCTACTCCCCAGCCTCCAACCTCAGCACCCACCAATGCATCTTCTCTTGCAACCCAGAGCAGTATTTGTAAAACACACAAACACGGTTCAGTTTCAAAAGTCTGGAAGCCTGTGAGTCTTATGTCTCATTACTGACCTTCTCTTTAAAAATGAAAAGATGACCTTGGCAACTAGAACTGACAGTAATTTAGATATCAGAATTTAGGAGATGTGCAGAAATAATACTAACACAAGGTCAATGGGACTTCCAGAGTCAGAGGATGCTTGACCAGCAGAAAGAATACGAAAGAGTGATACACGTTTTTGAGAGTCTACTGTTTGTCAAGTAATTAATCCAGTAGAGGTTTTAGATGGGAAACTAGTTCATTAGAAGGGTACTATCCAGTCAGGCAGGATGTCCATGCCTGTAATCACAGCACTCAGCAGGCTGAGGCCAGAGTGTTGTTGTGGGTTCGAGGTTGGCTTGGGCTACATAGTGAGCGAGTTTAAACCAGACTGAATTACAAAGCAAGACCCTATCTCAAAAAGAAAAGAAAAAGGAGAAGGAGGAAGATAAGCAGAAGGAGGAAAAGGAGAAGGAGGAGGAGGAGGAGGAGAAGGGAAAGGAGGAGGAGAAGGAGGAGAAGGAGAAGGAGGAGGAGAAGGAGGAGGAGAAGGAGGAAGAGAAGGAGAAGGAGGAGGAGAAGGAGGAGAAGGAGGAGAAGGAGGAGGAGGAGGAGGAGAAGGAGGAAGAGGAGGAGGAGAAGGAGAAGGAGGAAGAGGAGGAGAATGAAAAGGAGGAGGAGAAAGAGGAGGAGAAGAAGGAAGAGGAGAAGGAGGAAGAGGAGGAGGAAAAGCAGAGTTCTATCCAGAGGAAAGTACTATGCTCCTAGTGGTGGAGGAGGATTGTGAAGGTGACAGATTTCTTCCCACTTTCACTATTAAGACCATTCTGTCTACCACTGATCCAAATCTGTAAACCCTTAGAAACTGGGTGGAAAATAGACTGTGAGCAGAGTCATAATGTCACATTTTATTATAGAAGGAATACTTCTTACAAATGAGTCACCACTTTAGTAGGTAGAAACAGAGTTTGTGCAAGAAGGGAACACTAAAGATCCTAGTGTTTAGTGCAGCCAGTGAATGGAAGACTAGATGATATTTTGATATCAGCATCACACAGTTGCAGAAAGTGAAAACTGGAAGGGACTTCACACAAGCCAGTGACTCTCGCCATAAGTGGGAGAAGCACGCTTAACTGGCTCTAAAGGAAATGAACTTGGAAGTCAGGGAGGGATGCACAATGCCGGCAAACACCAAAAGTAAGTGAATAGAAAAATACAACAAAAAAGAAAGAGAGCAAAGTGGTGCTCTAGAAAAAACTAATAAGTAATTAACCTGAGAAAGGTTATGACAAATTAATGCCCAATTGAAGAAATAAAACTTTGAAAAAACATTCACAGTAGAAGAGAAAGCTGGGGGAATAAGAAAATCAATGGAG
Organism: Hydrochoerus hydrochaeris; assembly: GCA_004027455.1. Lineage (NCBI taxonomy): Eukaryota > Metazoa > Chordata > Mammalia > Rodentia > Hydrochaeridae > Hydrochoerus > Hydrochoerus hydrochaeris. The sequence continues at coordinate 177,475 of PVLA01002070.1, forward strand.
AAAGTATGAGAGGATTGCTTTATTCATGCAGTAAGAAAATCCACATTGGAAGACAAATGACACCAATAATACTTATGCATAGGGGGCTGGGGGTTTAGCTCAGTGGCATAAGTGCCTGTCTGGCAAGCACGAGGTCATGAGTTCAATTCCTGGTACAAAAAAAAAAATTATGCAGTGACCATGCTTGAAATAGCCTAACAAAATACTGCAGAAAGAGAATAAAACTAAATGGTCAATATTTAAGAGAAGTAGCAAAGATCTAAGCACAAGCGATTATAGTTAACACAGCATCATTCAAAGCACTTTCTTTTAACTTCCTCAATAACCCACCTCCATATTTATAGATACATAAACTACTTCAGTGCATCACACAGCGTACAGAGACTTGTCTTGCCAGAGGAGGGGGAGAAGATTATAAGCCAGGTCATTTCCCATCAAAGTCCGCTGCTGTTCACTATGCCACAATGTCCCTCAAAAAGAACCTCAAGGAGAGAAAGAGTCAAGGAAAAAAAAAACTTCACTGAAGGGACATGAAAAGTCACACACATCAAATATGAGAATAAATCCATAAAAATAAACAAAGGAGGCAAAATTTTTGCATGGTGGCAATAAAGGGGCTGAATGCTCACATCAGCTTTTCCCTTGCAGTCCTAATTGGCAAAAGCAGTTGAGAAAAAACTTCTGGACCCAATAATTTATACGCAGCCAAGTTACTATTCATCTGAGAAGACAACTGGAAACATTCTTAGACATTCAAAGGCTCAGAAGTCTACCACCCTTGCAATGTTTATTTAAAAAATACTCAAAAAAGTTTAATTTGACATTTAAGTGAAAAATAGATTATAAGACAAAGAAGTTAAAATACCACCATGTGATATAGAGTTGTCAATTTTGAAAGTTTAAAAATTAAAAAACCTAAAATACATACTATTTAAATCGTGTTTTGAAAATTTGTCTTTACAAATATATACATAGAATGTATCTAAAAGGTTTCATAATGAGACATTAACATGTATCAAAAGTTCTGGATTCAGTTTTTTTCCTTTATTCGTTTATTTGTTTGTTTTTCTAGCAATGAGATGAACTGCAGTTAGGAACTTAAAAGACAATCACAATATTTGCAAAGACAAGTGCTAAATACTATTAAGCAGAGAGTCAAGTAAAATATTTGATAATAAATCAGTGAGAAAACAATAATGATGTAATAATAATAATAATATAGAATAAAAAGTAATCTAATCCAGGTGTAGTGGTGTGTGCCTAAATTTCAGCACTTGGGAGGCTGAGGCAGGAAGAGCACTGCGAATTTAAGGCCCTCTGGGGCTATACAGTGAGTTCAAGGCCACCTAAAGACCTTGTCTCAAAAAACAGAAACAGCAAACTTTGAAAAAGAAATCAGTACTTCAGTATCATAAAGAAGTAAGAGTGTAAAGCACTTACATATGGTATCATTCCTTCATGTGGGCTGAAAGATACTGTGAGCAAAGAATAGAAATAATCACCTTTAAAAAGAAAGAAATTTCATTCTTTCTATTCTCTCTCTCTGTCTCTTTCTCTCTCTTCTTTTCCCTTCTTTCCTTTCCTCCTTTGAAAACAAAGCTTTTGTAAATAAGGAGGGGAAGAAGAGTTGAGGTGAGGGAAGGAGAATGGAGAAGAAAGAAGAATCCAGTTATTTTATATACAGGTACGAATTCCCTCTGATGAATGTGACCTTTATCTACTAACATATATATCTAAATGTACCAGTAAAATTAATCTAAACTTAAAAAAAAGAAAAAGAAATTTCAGTGGCCAGTATACATGGAAAGGCATTGGTCGCCCTCAACTAAGGAACTACGAGTTAGAACGATGCAATGTCATTTTTAAAAAATCACCTTGGCATTCAGTAAAAGTTTACAGCACCCAGTGGTCTTAGGTATACAGGTGAAATGGATCCCAATATGAATGTGTAGCGGTGATGAGAGATGTAAGACTTGGCAGTATCTAATAGAACAAATGTGCATAACACTTATCTCCTGGGGGGAAATGAGAATGGTAAAAGGAGAACTTTCTTAATTCCTATGTTTTTATAATTTATTTTAAAGTAATTTGAATTTTGAATCACTCAAGGACATTAAGGCCACTGTGACAGTGCAAAGACAAGAGCTAGGGCATTTAACTTCCCCAAGAAATATTTCAACATGGGCATGTAGAAATATTTGATAAAAAATATTTATGGCAACATTATTTGTAAAGGCAAAAATTGGAAACATGCAAGTATGTGCCAAAAAGCCAATGCATTAAATCACTATGGTATATCTTCACGCTACCATCTTGATTCCCCATACAATGAAGTATTGTGCTTAGAAGAAGGGGAAGGGCTGGGGATTTAGCTCAGTGGCTTAAGTGGCTGCCTAGCAAGCATGAGGTCATGAGTTCAATCCCCAGTACCAAAGGAAAAAAAAAAAAGAAAGAAAGAAGGGGAACACTGTGTACTGAACATAGAAAAATCTCCAAGTGCCATAGTTTTATGAAGAAGTCAAGTTGCTAGAGAATCATCCAAGATTATTAGTTCCATTCCATTCCATTTATAGGAAAGCTCCACAAGAAAAAAAAAGCTATGTATGACCAGCCATCCTATAAATATAGAAATTCTATTAAAATCCTGGGGGGAAATGAGAATGGTAAAAGGAGAACTTTCTTAATTCCTATGTTTTTATAATTTTTATAATTTATTTTAAAGTCATTTGAAGTTTGAATCACTCAAGGACATTGAGGCCACCGTGACAGTGCAAAGACAAGAGCTAGGCCTTCTAGACCCGCCTTGGAGGGTGGCAAGGACCACGGAACAAGTATGTCCAAAATGATGGGGCGTGTTTTGAGGGGGATTAGTGGCAATGTGTGTTTTGTGTAATAAATGTTCCTTTAAACATTAAGAAAGAAAGAAAGAAAGAAAGAGAGAGAGAGAGAGAGAGAGAGAGAGAGAAAGAAAGAAAGAAAGAAAGAAAGAAAGAAAGAAAGAAAGATCAATATTTGTCAAAACTTAGGCTTCATTATCTCCCGAGATCTGGCCGGGGCGGAATTTGGGCGGCTGAGCAAGAAAGCAATTCGCCTCCCTTCCTGGTAAGCGCCCCTGGCATGAGCCAGGAAGAGAACCAGTCAGAGTCTCCCACGAGCTTACCTGTGCAGGAGCTGAGAATCAAACATCCCACCCCTTCCCCCCAACACCCATTAGTAACTGGGGGCAGAGGTCAGAGCATCTCTTGGGAGGATGACTGCATGCAATATAGCAAATAGGGGGGGATTTCCTTCTATCTTCTGTTTGAAGATAAATGTTATTTTCATGGCTTTGCTTTGTTCTGATTAATTATTTTTCTCTATTCAATATTCTCTTTTGATTGGTTTTATAGTGTTCTGTTTTGGGTTTGATTTCACTATACCTGATTGAATAAACAACTATTGTGAAGGTAACAAGATATACTATGATACCTATTGTTGTTATCCCAGTATCCTGCTCTGAAGTTCTGTACGAATTTCACTGCATTGTCTTGATTGGCTTTGTTCTGTCTTATTCTGTTGCATTTTACTAACTTCAAAATAAAATAAAAATAAGACCTTAGGTTTCCTAGAAACAGAAGCTAATGGCCACCTTGGATCTTAATGCTTCTTCGAGGGGTGGAGGAGGTAAGCTGGGGACAGCCTGCAATTTCAGTTCAACAAGAAGCCTGAGATCAACAGGGCGTGAGGGCAGGGAAGCCAGGGAGGGCAGAAACGACCTTGGAAGGCAAAGAGCAGGGCTCCAAGGGCAAAGAACAGCCACCTCCCAGAGCGAAGGGCAGACACCTCCGCTAGGCAGGCTGTGTGACTTTTGGTGCAGCACAGGGTTGACAGCCAACTCCTTCTCTGCACCTGTCTCTCCCTCCAAACCTCCTCCCCAAGAGGCAGCCACCCTGAGCTGGAGCTTTCTGCTACTCATTCCCGCCAGGAAGTTGCTGGAAAGGCAGATCTCATGCCCCAGGTTCAGCTCCCGCCTAAAGGTAGAGCCAGGGAAAAGAGAATCCCCCAGGCTCCTCTGGTCTCCCTTCTCTTAGGTGCAGCAAAACCTGGCTTCTCACCTGAGGACCATGAGAAGGAAATGACATTTGGGGTGTGGTGACTCCAAGGTGAGACCACCCAAAATCTCCATGGAGCAGAAGACCAAGACCCTGAGAATCACCTGAGATCAAGTGAATTTGATGTCTAATTTTACAATTTTCTCATTTAATTATGTAAATATACTAATCATGGAATTAAAAATGAGAAAGTTAACAAAAGTTAACAAGACCTGTTTTACCCTCAATAGTAAGGGAAATGAAAAATGAAAGAGTTTTGAAAAAAATGAAAGTTTATCACTAATACATTAAAAAAATGAGGTATTAAAGTACCAAATTACTAAACAACCAAATACTAAAATAGCTTATAACAGAAATAAAAGAAGACCAGAAAGAAATATAAAAATCAGAAAGCATAAAGTGGCGAACTCAAAAGAAATATATATTTCAATTATGATCGATAGTTAAGAGCCCATCAAGAGACAAAGACACATAGTATTCAGTCAAATAAACCAATATCCAAATGCTCACTAGCAAAGCATCCTTTCTGTTCAGTTCTTAGACACCTCAGCTCATTGATACCACCTTTATCTAATGCAAAGCATTGCTGTCTAGTTCTCAGTATGGAGGCCCCCCAAAACCAATTCACAGATACGCATGAATAAGTATTCTTAGAGCACATACATGAAATGTGGTGAGCAGAGTTAAGTGACTTAGAAGTCTGAATTTAAATGCTTCATTAAATAATTTGCAATGACATGCAAGTCACCCCTAAAACAGAAATAGCAGTCTGCTTTCTTTGTTTTTTTAAATTTTTTTATCGGTACCGGGAATTGAACTCATGTTTTATTCTATTACTATCAAGGCAAAGGGCTGAGTATATATCTATGACCACAAGGGAAATCCACCTGGAATCATTTGGGTAAGATTTTCATGAAAGTTTATTATGACAAAGATAAGTTCATTTCTATGTCTCTACCCACCATGACTTATTTTTTTTAATTCTGCAAATTTTTCTGCTTTTTTTTGGAACTATTATAAATAAGATCTATACTTTTTTCTGCTATAGAAGGGATATTTTCCAAAGTCAATGTGTAAATTTTTGAGGTAATTATTGCGTTATAAAAATGTTCTCTGCCTTTAAAATCTATTCCATTGATCTTTAGGAAAATCTGCAGTTAAAATGAAAAAATTTTTTCTATCCTTAGGAAATGCAAAGTAGGAGAAACAAGGGCTTTACACCTAAAATAAAGAAATGAAACCTCTCAGGAGCTGTCGTGGCTATAAGTCCACCACAGATGACCAGGAAGATGACTCAGAGGACCAGTTTCCCCCTAAGGAGTGCCGATGGACTGGCTGCCTATGTCCGTATCACTTCAACAGCTAGGATGTGTTCAATTGTGCAGTCTGAAGATATTTATGACATTAATGTTTCTATTCAAGGATACTCAAGCATTAGTATTCGGTTACTCATTTTAAGTAGTTAAAAGAAGATTTAAATTCAGTACACATGGGGCACGCGAGCGCGCGCGCGCACACACACACACACACACACACACAACTAGTCAGTTAATCCGTACTTTTCAGGCATTAAAAGAAAAAGAAAAATAAGAGGAAGAAATTCCAAGAGAAAGAAATAGTGCAATAAATGGATCAAGCATAGAGAAGGCATCGGATGTATTTGGAGAAAACACATGTTGTGCATGGAACAAGTAACTAAGAACAAAACGGTAGATTTTTGGGTTTTCTGGGAAGTACTGGCCCAGAGGCAGACAAGCCTCTGTACAAGTCACAAACCATCTTCTGTAAAAATATAAACATAAAATCTTAATCAGAGACCTTCAAGCTCAACCCTCCATTTAGCAGAAATGGAAGCTCAGTTTCAACAAGGTGCATGGTGACTCCACGTTCCCTCGGCTACTTCTTGACCCCCACGCCGGAGCTTATTAGTCTGGCTGAAGAGGAAGCGTTTTCCTTGGCCCTAAACTATTCTTAGTTTGCAACCTGCCTCCCTCTCCCCCCACTCCCACCACGGTGCGGGGCTCCAAGCTACCCTGACCGAGGCAGGGGCTGTTTTCCCTGTAAGATGAGCACGGCTTACGTTGCAGCTCAGTTTGTTCCGTGGTCTCCTTAGCCTTAGTTTCTAACCAACCCCTGGATGAGGTCTTTGCTAACTGAGAGGGTCCAAACAGACTGTCACCACAAAAAGGAATTCATAAAAAGAACCAAAAGCACTTGAAGTGTGATAAACATAACTTTCTTATATTTGACTCCCTCTAGAGTATGCTGAAGGGAAAGACTTGACCAGTAAATTTTTTTTTCCACACACATTTTAAAATGAGAAAAGTTCCAGCTTTAAAACAACCCCTCCCCCTTCAAAAATTTTATGAGCGACAAAAGACAAAACAAGAATGTCTTTTTTAGGGGGTAGAGCTAGAGCTCACACGTTTCGGTTGCATAAACTACTGATTAATATACTCAACTCATTTTTATATACTGGTACTGAAATCGGAAATCTCTAACTAAGCTCATTAAATGCTGTCTCTGTGATTCAAGGCATTAAAATTTGAAGTTCACGGTGATCGCTTTTGTACGAGGCAGATAGTTTCTTTCCATGGGTGCGTGTTTAATAAATGCCATCAAAACAAATACACTTATCATGAAGTTCTTCTGTCTACAATTTGAAGTGAACCCAATTCAGTAAGATACAGCTTTTTACATCTGTAATGAGCACATAATCACTTCTAAATGTACCAATGTCAGTACATGTTCCTTTATGGAAAGACGTACATATAAGAGGAGATAAAAATATGCAGTGAATCTTAAACATATGATTACAATAAAAGATTCATCGCCAAGAATCCCTCTCATTTCAAACACACTTATCCCATCACTCTTTGTTATTTTCTGAAGCAGTTCTGCAAGTCCTCTTCGTGAGTGTCTTTATGAGGTTGAACCAGAACTGCAGAGAATGCTGCCCTCTCCTGCCACCCACAGCTAGCGCAGGCTTGTGAAAGCATCAGTGTGTCCTGTCTGCCTACTCCACCAGCTTCGGTCTTTCAAAGTCAAAATAGCAATGAGCAGTAAGTGTTCTGAGGTGGACAGGCCAACAAGCCAGCCACAACAGCATGACTAAAAACACTCGCAAAAGAGGACTTCCGACCCGCTTCAGAGTGTCAAGAAAGACAAAATAAATATATCCAGGCAGGCACATATGCCACTGAGCTATATCCCCAGCCCTAAAATAAGTGTATTCAAAAGGAGGGTATTTTGAGGGAGATTAATGGTGGTATGTCTTTTAGCAAAAGAAATTTTTAAACATTTTTCACTGTGCTTTTGATCACATGTTGTATCCTATGCATGCATTAGTTGCATACTGCAAAAAGAATGTAAAGTTGGGAACTTGCAGGTTGAAGATGTAGCTCAGTGGCAGAGTATTTACCTAGCATGCACAAGGCCTAAGGTTCAATCCTTTCCCATAAAGAACTGTGGACAAGCTGAATTCTCCTAAAATTTTAACATTAAATATATTTAAAGGAGTTCTTTCTTTGCTTTGCATTTTCAACCTCAAGTAGACTTATTCAACATAAAATTTTCTCAGTTCACTAAAGCATTATGTGTGTCAATTTCAACAGGAATACAAATGAAGTCCCTCATAAAAATAAGTTATGTAATCCCATCACTCAGGAGGTTGAGGCAGGAGGATCATTGTGAGTTTGAGACCAGCCTGGGCTACAAAGTGAGTTCAAGGCCAGCTCAAACTGCTAGTGAAACTCTGTCTCAAAAAGACAAAAAAAGAAAAAATAAAAAAAGAACACTCACACTGGGACAATCAAATTACATCAGGTCTTTCTGTTCTTTCCCATTCTAGTAGAAAACCAACACACACACACACACACACATACACACATGCATACACAATCACACAACCGCACATACACATGTAATATTTTAGTGTTTTCTCTACAGGTATATTTATAAATAGAGACACTTTTTATCTGTAGACATAAGTACAGATGCATGCATAGATACATATTGTAAAGAGTTCCATTTGATGAGCTTTGCTATCAGGTGTTGACAGACCCTATTACTTCACTGTCCTCATACCAACAGCTCAAAATTTAACATCAGTTGATTAATCAAGTGATTTGGCTTGTCCACTACTAATAATAATTAACTTGATTGGTGAATATACATTAAGGGGCTAGGGAAAACTCCTGCTGGAGGGAAAGTGTAACCGGGTGATTATTGATTTGAACACTACAGTGCACAAAGGGTTCCTTTTCATTTCCCTAAAGTCTGCAAGACAGAGAATTGCCCACCTTCTCCAGAAATGAGGTGAAAACATCTTCTGGTTTTTCAAAAGTTGCAAAATGCAGTGACTAATCCTTATAATATGGCATTACATAGCCATGGGGAGGACTCATTCTATCAATAGACTACTTCCCATTCCCCAGGCTGGACTCTTGCCTTTCTGTTTATCTAAGTGACACTTGTTTGAAATGCTGGGTGCTTCTTAGCCCTTTGAGTCACACACTGGTCTGGGAGCCCAGGCTCTGGCACTTTTAGCACCTCATTAATTACTAACCCTAGCAAGGTCCTGCTGTTTTGCAACTTCCCTCCCTTTGTTGGGAAATCACAACCCCTTGCTAGACCAAGGAGGCGGAAGGACCACAGTGATCAGCCAAATGTTCCATTTGGGTGCCTGTGACCAAGGCCGATTATCTTGGGGTCTTGTAATTTCTCTAGATATTCAAACCAGATATGAAAATAATTTGTTATATCTCTGAAGTTCTTTCAAGTTTAGCACCAGGAGAAATCCAGGAAGCACTTTCTTTACTATTGCATTTGTGTTCAATTAACTACTATTCAGAGAAGTTGAGTACAGTCATGGTTAAAGATTCCAGAAGGATAGGGGATAAAAATAGAAAGTAGCCTCTTGGTTTATATAGGCCCTCTGCTCCATTGTCATTTTGTATGAATACAAGTCCTGTCCTCCCCTCCAAAAAACACGTTTTATTTATATAATTAATTTATTTTTTGAAACAGGATCTCACTATGCAGTTCAGGCTGGCCTTGAACTCACTATGTATCTCAGGCTGGCCTCAAACATGCAGCAGTTCTCCTGCCTCAGCCTCCCAAGTGCTGGGATTATAATCATGCACTACTACCCCAAGCCAAAATGTAAATTTTAAACCTTCAAAAGCAAGGACTATGCTCTCTAATATATTTTATCTGTACTACCTGCTAGAACACTTCACATATTTTATGTGTATGTGCTTACAGTACATGGTATTTTTCATACTAAAAAATAGAAGTAAAATTAGTGATAGTTCTATAAATCAATGTGGAATCTTTATGTATTTTTTGCCTTTTTGAGAGAGGGTTTTGCTATGCATTTCAGGTTGGCCTTGAACTCATTTTGTAGCCCAGGTTGGCCTTGAACTTAGTGATCCTCCTGCCTCAGTCTCCCAAGTGCTGAGATTACAGGCCTGTGCCACCACACCCAGCTCCAATGCGGAATCTTAAACACATTCTGGACTTAATCTTTCTCACCAACCTGGTAGTCTATTTCAAGACAGTAGATACAGTGAACAAATAAATGTAATCAGGGTGGTAATCAGGGCTGAGGGTTAGCTCAGTGGCAAGCGCCTGCTTGGCAAGCACAAGGTCATGAGTTCCATCCTTGGTACCAAAAATAAATAAATAAATAAATAAATAAATAAATAAGAATAAATGTAATCTATGTCATTCTGAAATGTGTTTTTTGTGCTGAATTTACCATTAAAGAAAGTGCACATCTTTGAAATCAGTATTCCTTAATCTAAGAATCATGTAAAACGAATCCAAAGATAATTTTCCATGGCCTAAAGAACATACACTCATTCCCTTTATACTGAATTGCAAGACACTGGGTTAAGCATTATCCTTACTTCTTGTTTTCCCCTCAACTTTGGTTATCTTCTCTGCAAGCTTATCTTTCAGCACCAGGTCTCTTGTAAACAAAGAGATTTAGAGTTGTTGAGAATCACTGGCTGATGTAGGTGTTGCTATGGGTCTTGATAGTAAGGAAGGGATGCAGGCTGTCTGGAGACCTACCTGCACCTCTGACCTACCCAGTATCATGGACCTGTGTCTCACTGCACAGTCTCTGCCTTCACTGGGTCTCCCTGAGTGTGAGTCTACCATCTCTGGTCAGCTGATGAAGAATGGGAGGGTGCAGATGAAAACAGGTTCCCAAGGTCACCAGACAAAAGGAATGCAATCTCACTTGCTTGTTAAATATACAGATGAATAGCCTTCTCCTCTGAAAATTCAGATTTCTGATCCCCACACCTTAACTCTGGAATTTTTTTTTCAAAGACTTTAGGTGATTCTTATCTCCAGGTCCATTTGGGAGAATAAAACAAAGTTTCTCACCCCTGGGGGCACACAAGTTTCCAAGGGAGTGTTTAAATCCTGCCGACGCCCCATCACCAGTGCTTGATGCAAAGCTGTTGAAATCCAGCCCATTTGCCAGTGCATTTGAATGCTCTCCACACTCATTATCAGAAAGTAACTTCTCCAACTGTAATGTGCATATGAATCACCTGGGAAAAGTGGTCCTGATGATTAAGAACCTTGTGATTGGACACAGCCTGGAAGTCAGCATTTTTAACAAGTTTCACTTGTAAGGAGCCAAAAACTCTGAACAACAAGGGTTGGTAATGGAAGCACAAGTGTGGCTGGGGCTTGTTCTCATCCTCCTCACACACACATTCACAAGCACACGGTTTATACATTTTTGGTTCCCGTGATGAGTCAGATGGGCTGCGTAGAAGAAAAGCTTGGCAGTAATCTGCTAAGCCTACACATGGAAAAGCTATTCAATAAATGAGCGTGAGGAGGTACCACAGCCAGGGCACCTAGCTCAGGCCCTGGAACCTGAGCTCTCAGGAGTCACCACTGAACGCGAGGGGTGTGTGGACAGTGGTGATTCCACTGGTCTAGGAGAAGAAAGAAAGGGTTTCTACATCAGTCAGATTCAGCCCCCACACTGCCCTGTTCCAGTATCATCATAAATTTAGGCTTCATTGGGTTTGCTTAACACTCAAGTCTGCAAAGACTGGGGCTGCAACTGGGCTGAACTCATTCCACTCATTTCTCCGTAGCCTGAGAGAGACTTTTCCAGCGATCAGAAAAGCATACACAGAATCACACTGATGTGACTGACACATTTCTTCAGGTCTTCATCACAAATATGGACCCCTGAGGACCTGCACCCTTCATTTCAATGGTGGCATTCTCACTACATTTAATACATTTATACTTCTGTTCACATGGGCTGACCTCAGCCCGCTCACCGATGGGCAGCGTGGAAGCTGAACCCAAAATAAGAAATGAATAAATTTCATCAGCACAAAAATGGAATAATCCATAAATGTGCTGCCTTGTTTATTTCAATAGGCTATTATTTTGCTTTTAAGTGTGAATGAAAAGTAAAAATCAAGTTCAGTACAGAAAATTCATATGGACCTCTGTAGGTAGAAGAACAAATAGGTGTTTCATTCCTCAAGTAAATGTAGAAAGATGAGGTCTTCTTTCTAGTGTATCAAAACTCACCTGACCCCAGAAAATAAGAAATACATGAAAGTTAGTGGAGAATTATTAAAGATTGAGAATCACAGTGTTTCATCCAAGAAAATAAATAGATAAACTCATCATTGCTTTAAACTTCACCAACAGTTCACAGTTCGAATGTAACGAGATGAAACAGCAAGGTTTAGTGAGGGTGCTTCCTGAGGGAATGCCAGGGAAAAGCAAATGGGTGAAAGAACTACAAAGTGAATGAACGACTTTCACCCATCAGGGACACAGAACAAGAAAGCAGATTTCTCAAGTATAGTGAATGCTGAATGGAACAGTTCTATTAAAAAGTGTCCCCACAATAAAGGAGAAGAGTTTAGCCCCAGTCTTGCCAGAAGGGCCTCAGGCAAACCACTTAATCTTTCCAATCTCAGTTTCCTCCTTTACCAAATAAGATCATCAACACTGGGTGACAGCTGCAAGCATTTCTGCCCTACAACTCGATGAACTTTGAAAGTCAAAGTGAACTAGAACATGGCTGAAGAACCAAAGGTTTATTCATTGCTGGGCAAAGGCTGCGTAAGGTTTTGAAATTTCAGTCCAGTACAAAACTGTGATGTTGAAATTTGAAGGAAATGAAATTTGTTTTATACTTCTGTTTTCTAAATTTATTCACTGAGAAGAGTTTAATTCTTTGTCTTGGGCTGGCATTCCAACCCAGAACCTTGCTAGGCAAATGTTCTACCGCCAAGCCACATGGCCAGTTCTGGTTGTATTTTCAGAGGTTTCGGAAGTTGACATAAAGTTCTTTCCTCAAGAACTCTTCTAAGAAGGCAGGCATGTGAGGCTTTTAAGGATGCTTTAGATGTTCCCCTGCCTCAGCTTCAGGTGTCAAGCAGAGCTCCTAGGGTGGTCTAGTTCAAGTCCATTAGTGAAGACTGCATAAAGCCTTGGGTAAAGGGCTCTGAAACCCCTCCCGTCATCCAGAGCACCAACATGCGTGAGGTGGACAGCTAGAGGGGGCTCGTGGCACCTCCATCAAGCATTTGCCAAGTGTGAAAAATTCAGTTAAGTACTATCCATAGAGCTGTAAATAATTTCAGAAATGACAAGGGAAAGCTATAACTACACATGCACTCAGAGACAAAGTGATAGGGAAAACAAGGTATATATTAAAACAATTATTTGGAAGACTAATTATCCTTAAGGCATTTTTATTAGAAATTAGACCAGGCTTGAATTTTCTAAATGTTATAATGTATATCTCAGTCTGTTTATGCTGCTATACCAAAAAAGCTTTCAACTGAGTAATTTATAACCAATAGAAGATTATTATTCATAGTTCTGCAGGCTGGGAAGTCCATAGCCAAAGTGCCAGCAGTCAGTGTCTGGCAAAGCTTTGGTCTCTGCTTCAAAGGTGGTATCTTCTTTCTTTGTACTGTTTTGTTTTGGTCATTATGTAGTTCAAACTCATTATGTAGCCCAGGCTGGTCTCAAAATCCTGGCAATCCTCCTGCCTCAGCCTCTCAAGTGCTAAGATTACAGGCTTTCATTACCATGCCTGACCATAAACTTTAACTTTCTTTCTCTTTCTTTCTTTCTTTCTTTCTTTCTTTCTTCCTTTCTTTCTTTCTTTCTTTCTTTCTTTCTTTCTTTCTTTCTTTCTCTTTCTTTTTCTTTCTTTCTTTCTTTCTTTTCTTTCTCTTTCTTTCTTCTTTCTTTTTCTTTTTGAGACAGGGTCTCATTATGCAGTTCAGGCTGGCCTTGGGCTCATTTTGTAGCCCAGGCTGGTCTCAAATTTGCAATGATCCTCTTGCCTCAGCCTCCCAAGTGCTGGGATTACAGGCATGTGGGACCACACCTGGCAATTTTAACTTTCTACTGAGGTCTCTGATATACACATTAGCTCTGTTGTGAGATAACTCACAATTCTTTGCAGTATCTCCTATCAAGAGATAGGCTCTGCAAACCTGGAATGGAGGCTGCCCCTGTGAGTTTCTTTGACTGATAAAATGCAGTGGAAATGACACAGGAGGACCTTCCAGGGCTCCTGAGACCTCCTTTCTTCCCAGGAGCCTGTGCTCCAAAGATGAGAGCCTCCTGGAGACAAGCTGCCTTCTTCACCATCTCACCTGACCTGGCCAAACACGGCATGACCAGGGGTCAGGAGAGTCCAGGATGACAGCCAGTTCACCCATGAAGTCAGCTGAGTCCATGGTGACATTTTAAGCCACTAAGTTTAGGAGTAGTTTGCCACACCGTGGTACAAAACTGCTGTAAACCCCGTGGGAAGAAAGTGCCTCACCTCCTCTTTCTCTGTTCGAATACGTCTCACTGACGCCATCTTACCTACTAATACAAGGAAACACTGGAAAAAGTGACAAGTGGCAACCAGCACCCAGAAAGTGGGACCATCAGTCCTCAGAACTGGGTTTTGTTTTTTTTTATTCCTCCTAATGGCTTGCAATTTCCCACATCCAGGATGCACCCTAACAGGCCTATGTGAAATCAAAATATGTTTTCAGAAAGAAAAGATGACGTGGAGAAGGAGGAGCGTGACAGGTCAGGGTTCATAGTGGGGAACCTCTAGCACAGGGAGGGCTGGAGAGTCCACGGAGAGGCTCAGCAGGGGACTTCCAGCAAGGCTGGGCTGCAGCACCCTGTCTGTGGGACCTTGTCCCAAAGGAAGGGACAGACAACAGGAGAGAACAGAAGCGGGCAGACACCCAGGAAGGCCAACTCTCATTTCTCTGTTGGCTACTCTAGAGTGACTCAAAGCCTGCTAGGAAACAGGAGAAATGAAACATCATTTCTCTCCCATGAGAGGAATCTGCCCATAGTGTAGGGACAGTAAACTGGTCAAATCATTAACCACAGGGACCCCCACATAGGCATCAGCCATTAACAGCAATCCCGCCCGGCCACACAGACTCCGTGAACTGGGGGAGGAGGAGGAGGATTGATAAACCTCGCCTACGGCTGCCTCCCTAGCAAGCAGGCAGCCAACCGCAACCACTGACCTCCAGGAAACAGGACAGCAGAGCTCAGCCTGCACCTCTTGATCAGGGTCTCGTCAAAGGGAAGGCAGCCTTCGGTATCCACACTGAGACCCACCAGCAGTGCTTCACGGCTACACATCCAAACGCAGCAGCTGTTCTTCCCTCCACCCACCACGCAGTGTCCTTTTCCTCTTACAGCACATCACACGGCCCTTACCTCAAGGCACGTAGGGCATGGGAGCTTCCATGGTTGATGCGTCTACCTTGCTTATGAGAGCCGTCCTCCCAAGCACAGGTTCTAGTCCTTAAGAGCCTTGCATTTCCAGGGCCTAGCTCAGAGCTTGCCAGCTGGTCAGTGAATGTTAAATAACAGTAGTCATTGACCAAGATGCATCTGTGATAACAAATGTGAGCCGGGAGAGGCAAGTGTAGAGTGGAAAGAGGTTTGAGTTATGTTTCGTTTTTAAATATAAGTTCTTGGAGGAGGTGTCTCCTAAAACTGCTTGGCCAGTATGCCCTGATGTGCTCTTTCCTCTCCATCATTGACTGTGGTACTGCTTTTCATCGGAACCAGTATAACCCAGCAAGTCATCCTCTCAACATTCTTGCCTTTCAGGCTATGCAGCAAACCCTGACTCGGTTTCTGGCCTGGAATTCTGCAGAAAAGGCACCATCTGCAAATATTTGTAGGGTGAGTGGATGGCGAATTGACCCTAGAGGCTAACCTTTACTCCCTCCTGGTAAGGTACCAAGGCTTACGCAGGAAAAAAATAGAGTGCCCATGAAGAGACATTCCTCAAGTCACTGTCAGCTTTCATTTGTTTCTGCAGCTCTCTCCTGCCTGCCTCGTTTGCTCTTTGCCTGGGTCACCTTGTTTCCGATTGCCTGGCACAATGTTGAGCAGGGATGTCGCTTTGCTGTTTGTCCCTCCATTCTACTTGTTAAGACTGGCTTAGTCCATGTCCTTGCTCTGACACCTGTTGTGCACCAGCTTCCTGAATTTCCATGCCCAAGTCCCTCCTCTCTGCCCCACAAGGCAGGAAGGCATGGTTAGATCAACACCAGCTGGAAATCAAGTCCCAGCTCTGACACATCTGTGTCACTTACAGACCCCACAAGAACTCTTGAAGCCTTGCTTTTTGTAAAATGAGTATGTCTGATGGACCCGGAAAAAGAAAGTGGTAGATGATGCTGAGGAACCAGTAGGAGGAACGGGGTGCCATCCTTACTGCCAGGTGCAAAAAGCAAGGGGAATGAAGGATGGTTTTGAAAATGCTTTGAGCACTGGAGCTACAGGAAGACCACAGCTTGGCAGACCTGCTGTAGCCAGGACACAGCCACTGCCGCAGTGATGCCAGGTAGAGTAGGGCGGGAACAGTGCCCCCTTTCCCACACTCTGAGTTTCTTCAAGAACCCCCTCTGGAAACCAGAGGAAGGGAGCTGGGGTGACTTAGTCTTCGAAGTCAACACCCTGAGGGACAAGAGAGGCAAAGAGAACACATCTCGGGTGTTACTCAAATATCCTTAATGCTTTCTCCAGGAATTTGAGTTTGGTTTAGTTTAGTCCTCTAACTTCGGTTTCCTCGTCTGTAAAACAGCATGTTTTAAGATAATGCATACAAATGCACATACAAAGTTGCTCATTAATATTGTCTTCATCTAACATTCTACACCAGAGCACTTGGATGTTTGAGAGCAATTCCTCAACCAACAGCTGTGGCCACAACCACTCCAGTTTCCCTGTTGATCTTCTGAAGAGGTTTCTGGAGCCAAAGAGATGCAGATATCAATCCTTATTTTTACTTTATTGGTTTTTGTTTTTGTGTTTTGTTTTGTACTGGGGATCAAATTCACGACCTTCTACTTGCCAGGCAGGCACTTTGCTGCTAAGCTATATCCCCGGCCCAATCCTTGTTTTTAAAAAGGCATGACTAGGAAAAATATAAAGTGAGTTTCTAACTCTGCATACTAAAAATGGGAAGGGTAACATGAAGTGAAAGAAAATTCCTTACTCGAGAAAGCCCAAATTCTTCCTGCACCTATAAATCTTAACAACAAACCAAGTGAATGGGATCTCTAGGAAAAGTGGGAGTCCTTTTCCCCTTTTATCAAGGGGTCTGCCCAGAATCCAGGACCCAAAATTCCTTCTTCTTTGGAATCCCAAAGCTCTACATACATACAGAAAGATTAAACTACTCCCCAACTTGTCTTCTTGGGATCAAGTCATCTAGCGTTCTCGTAACAGGTTAGGCATTCCCAGAAAATCAACACATTTATAAGAAGATTTCTAAATCTGGACCCGTTCAATTAAACACGGCTCTGCGAGTAAAAGTTGTGATGTCACACAACCAGAAATAGCATTGGCATTTGCAATTACAAGTCTGTCTTTCTTTTTTGGGAGATATTGCCATTATTTCTGGAGCTGACAGGGACTTCGGAAATCACTTAGTTGAATTTCCTCATTCTTCAGATGGAAAAACCTGGGAACCAATAAAAACACAGAAAAAGGGGGGTGCCCTGGGATCCTCAGGCCCCTCATCTAGTTACTTTTTCCTGCAAAACACAGCCCTTCCATTAAAGCTCTGTAATCAAGCACAACTTTGAGGAATTACACTGTATAAAGTAAGTATTATTGGATATTCACTTCTTCACTAAGACCAGCAATCAACTGATCTGTGAAAGAAATGTTTTAAAACACAGGCATACCAGACAGTCCACAGTTTTATAAATGTCCCAGAACTTCATCTGGGAGGAAGAACTTTCTTTCTTGTTGACAGTAAGTGATCCATCATGGGTCTTAATTTTCTTAATGCTATATAACCATTTAATCACGTTTTAAATGGCCACAATTGCCCTATGTCCTTGTGTTCTCTTGAAATAGTAGTAGTGCTTCCTCTCCTCACTTCAGTGGCTTTTCAGATCTGTCTGCTCTGTGTTTCGTAGATGACTTTAGCTGTCTCAGTCGCACAGACCCGGCCCACGGTACCTTGCCTGATTCACTCCCTCTCTATGCTTCCAGCTTCCAGCAAGCAGAGAGCCCAGCATTTCCAGAATCTGCATATTCGCTCTGTGCTATAATGACTGATGTCAGCCCTGGCTTTGCCAGACTTCTCTCATCACAACTCGTTATAGCCCATTCCAAACGATGGGGCTTGTGCTGCTGCGCTGTAGCTCAAGCCTTTCCACATAGTTGCTGTATGGATTCAACAATATGACAATCATTTTCTTTCCTTAAAGTACCACGGCTGCAACGGATAAAAATAACTTGTTGCTGTTGTCACTGCCTGTTTGGGGAAGGTGGTGGAGGAGAGAGGAGATATTACAGTAACCGCAGTTCATAGAACCCTGTCTTCTACCCTAATGAATCTCCTAACCCGAGTCTCTTAAATGCCTGCTTATCCAAATTTCCTGGGATTTGTTTTTTTTTTTTTTTAAGAAAAGCAAGAAGAAACCCTCTAACTTCTATTCTGTGCCTATGGCTTTTAACTTGCTTTAGATTTGAGCTCTAAAACACACTGCCAGTTACAGGCTTCTGTGAGTGTTATTTTCTTTATTGGAAAAAAAAATAGGTTCTAAGTTCACAAAATAGGCCATAACAAGCCTTCTGTAAGCTTCTAGTGAAGTTGAGGGAACTTAAGACTCAGCCAGGCAAGTAAACACGCATTTAATAGTGCAGAAATACGGTCAGAAAAAAGTTATTCTAAAGCACAGTGTGGAGAAGAAAGACTCCTCTCCCCATTGGTTTAATGTCACCCTTCTGAACACCACCTATTCTTCCTCCACAAGCTTTTCCTGAAAAGCCCAGTATCTAGCGTTTCTTTGCTAGGATGGCTCAGGAACTATAGTCTCTCACTGGGTGTGTTTATTTATTTACACTGTCATTCCTGTTCTCTTCCAAACTAATGTATGTCTGCAGAACACTCGGGAAGAAGTGTCTCTTTTCATGTTTATTTCCCCGAAGCTGTTCACCAAACTGCTTTTTTTAGACCCCTTTTGTAATCTTACCTCCTCCTCCAGCTCAAGTAAACCAGATTAAAAAGAAGTCTCTGGAGTCACTGCCAAAAGGAGCCTCTCCTAGCCTTCAAATCCTCCACATTTTAGGGTGTGGACATTCACAGTCTGAGATACTAAGCAAGAAGGCAAGGGAAGCTGATGCAGATGGGCACAGAAAAATAAGAATGTTTTCTTCTTGAGATAATCATTGTTGGAAATGTCCGGTTATCTGTGGCTTTCCTGGTTCAAAGTGATAAACTCAAGTTACTCATAACTAGATATTGTGCAACAACAGATGTGGGCACTGCTTGTGTGTGTGTGTACACACGCACCCACGCACGTGCAAGTGTGCTCGGGGGGTGTTTAGGAGACAATTCTCCCACAGAAGGAATAATGTTACAAACAGAAATTCTTACCAGTAAGGCAAAAAAATCCAAAGGCAAAGTGATATCCTTTATTTCTCTTCTAGTTGATAGACTTTCTGCCTTCCTTCTATTATCAGGCATGAAGAAAATTATGCCTTCTATCAAAATCCCAACACAAATGTGCAAAATAATAAATGATGTCCAACTAAGGACTCAGCATCAAAAGGCCAGTCTCTCAGATTCTAATTTTTAGCACCTTGAAAAGAACTGCACAGTTCAAACCCCCTGCTTCCACATGCAGGCCATCTCATCTCCCCAGTCCTTCTTTAAGGGTGTGCCATGAATACACCACTGAAGGACTCCATCGGCACAGAATAATCAGGAGCATTGCAAACTTCCACACTGAGATGGATAAGGATGATAACCTGTATTTCTCTCCTGATTTGTTGCCATAAGTGAAAATCATCCTGCAAGTCTTAGTTGTTTGCTGCAAGGTTTGGGCAATCGCCTAACCCTAAATGAGCCAAGCATAAGAATTAGCAAGGTGTCTGTGCATCGGGGGCTTTTCCATCGTGGCCTCCCACAGGTTTGGTGCTGCATGAACCTGTAACAAAGCAAAGTGTGTTGTATTCCTTCAGAGTCTGTTAAATCCGTACTCACAGGGCAGGTTTATATTTAAAATGCTTTGGGAGCCTGTGACCTTCCACTACTTCTGCAGTGACTACTGACGGCTCGCAGGCTACTGGAGAAGAGGGGGACTCACCCTGGCTACTACCAGCCAGGGCGCGCACCGCTGGCCAGGAGGAGCAGCCCCTGACTTCATGACCCTAGCGTGGCCCAGAGACCCTTGCTCTCCGCCACCACGGGTCCCTACTTGTGCTAGGAACAGAAGACTCATGGAAGTTCTAGCCCAGGACAGA
Organism: Hydrochoerus hydrochaeris; assembly: GCA_004027455.1. Classification (NCBI taxonomy): domain Eukaryota; kingdom Metazoa; phylum Chordata; class Mammalia; order Rodentia; family Hydrochaeridae; genus Hydrochoerus; species Hydrochoerus hydrochaeris. The sequence goes on from PVLA01002070.1 coordinate 197,388, forward strand.
GGAAAGCTCTGCACATATTATTCCCAGTTCGCCAGATGAGAAACCAAAACGTACAGCAGAATATTGGGAGACCGAGGGAACCAGAAAGAGCTGCACGCGTGGGCGAGCTGGCTACTGGGGGAATCGCCCGAGGGGAGGCAGCATCGCCCAGAGCCGAGGCAAAGTCTGCTCCGGAGGAAGCCGGCGGCACAAAGCATTTCCGAGCGGACGGTGCGGAGCACACACGCCTCCCTCCGGTCCTCGCCCTCGGAGCAGGTAAAGCGCAGCCAAGATGCCCCGCAGCGCTGGGGGCTCCCTCCGCACCCCGTACTCCTGCTGAACGACAGAGAGGAGGGACAGAGAAAGAGAGCAGCAGCGGAAGGCAGGCAGGCCAAGGGACCCGGGAAGGGGTCTGCGACCAGAAACCCTGCGGCAATTCGCCAGAGGGGCGAGGGGCCCGCGGCCCGGGACCAGGCGCCAGCTGCAGTGGGGCGCAGGCCCCCGAGAGCAGGGTTCGCCCAGCCTGAAGCTGCGACCCGAGGCGGGCTTGGGGACGAGGAAGCACCCCATGCCCCGGGTCCTGGACCCCGCAGCCCAGCCCCCGCGTCCACCTCCTCTCCTGACCCCGGAGCCCTTCCGAGGGGCTCCCTCGGCCCGCGGGGCCGCGCCCGCACGCCACACCCCGACCCGGGTCTCCCCGCGGGCCCCGCGGCGCCCGGAGATGCTGCGCCGCGGACCCGGGACCCCGCAGGCGCCTCTCGCCGTCCCTCTGCCAGCGCGCAGCGCCTGTACTTTTCCAGCTCCCTCTTTGCCTCTAGAAATTGAAAGTTACTGAGGTCGCTCGGGGTTGTCGCTCAGCAGTTTCCTTCCCCGCCCCCAGCTCCCCGCCCCCCGCGGCCACCCCTCCCCTCCCCCTCCGCCCCTATGGGGTGCTCCCCGGAGCCCGGCGCAGCACTGCCGCGGCTCGCGCTCGCCCTCGCCGGCCGCAGCTCGGGGTCTCCGCCGCCCTCGGCCATGGCCGCGCCTCCCGCGCCCCTGCGCTCCCGGGGCCCCCGCTGAGACTCGGGGCCCGCGGCCGCCCGGGATGCGCCCCGAGGAGACCTCTGCTCCTGCGGGGTGACAGCCGCCACCCCCGCGGCGCGGCCGGCCCGCGCAGTGTGAGGAGCTCGCGCGCCCGCGCTCGGCGCCCCCGTCGCCCACCCGCCCCGTCCGCGCGCCCCAGGGACCGCGGTGGAGACGCCTGCAGCCCGCCCGGCCCGGCCCGCTCGGTTCCGCCCGGTTCCGCTGCGCTGCGCTGCGCGGCGCGCGCGGGTCGCTCCTGGCGCCTCCGTCCGGCCTGAGACACCGAGCACGCTTAGCAAGCAGTCGGAAGCCGAAGGAGACCGAGAAGGGAAACCTTCCTGGGTTACTATGCACTTGCGACTGCTCCCCTGGTTTTTCATCATCGTGAACTTTATGGAGCACATCGGCAGCCAGAACGCCGCCCGGGGACGGCGCCAGCGCAGAAGTAAGTGCGGGGCCGCGCCCGGCGCGTCCGCTCCTCCGCCCCGTTCACCTGTCGGGCTCGGGTCGCCTCGCAGCCCAGCGTCCGCTCCAGCCGCGCCCGTCGGGCCACTTGGCGCCCCCCCGGAGAGAGGGCGCTCGGGACTCGGGGCGTCAGCGGCGCCCCTCTCCCCCTGCGTCCTGCAGACTCGGGTCTGCTGCGCTGGGTGCCTCCCGCCCTACGCGTCACGTCTAGGTCTGGGAAAGTCCGAGCCTCCCGTTAGATTCGCTCCAGGGGTGGGGGCTTCATTTTGAGGGTGCAGACCGTGACCTCGAGGCCCAGGGAGCTGGGACATTCGGGTCGCGGGGCTCCTCGCCGGGCTGCCCGTGCTGCCCTCGGGTAGGAAGCGCCCTGGGTGGGCCAGGGATGCAGGGGTGAGCGCCTGCGCTGCGGCCGTCCGCCACGCGCTCGAGAGGCGAGGGGCGTCCGAGTCCGCGAGCTCCACGCCGCTGGTCCAAGCGCCCCCGAGCGCGGAGACTTGGGGATCCCGGTCACTACCAGCCCATTGCGCGTGAGCGTCTTTGACATCCAGGGCGTTGGGAGTGGGTTCGCGAGTGGCGCGCACTCGTTGAGGGTGGTGTCCCCCAGAGCCTCGCTCTCCACCGGGCGCAGGGGAAACCGGCTCGTGACTGCTTCCCCGCCGTGGTCCGCAGCCCGAGGCGGAGGTCCGAGCCGTGTGGACCGAGGCGAGAGCTACACCTCTGCCCGCTCCGCGCTCCGGCGGGGCGAGACCTCTGCGGACCCGGAGCCCGGGCGGCGCCGGCACCGAACCGGGGGCGCGGGAGAGGAGCGGGGCGCGGGGAGGGGGGCCGCGGTCGCCTTGGCAGCTCGGAGCTGCTGGTCCCGGGGCGGATCCCCCGAGTCCGGCCCGCAGAGCCCCTCCGGGCAGTAGCGAGAGGACACAGCCCGGGCTTGTGCGCCGTGGAAATTTGGTAATCGCTCCCCGGCCGCAGTTCGTCTCTGCCCTGCCCCTGGGCGCGAGGGTCCCCTGAAAGCTGCCTTTGTGCCTCGGGCTCAGCCAGACAAGGTCCGATTCACCTGAAAATAGCCTTGAAAGTCGTGGCCGGGTCCGAGCGCCAGGGGCCCCGGCCCGGCCTCCCCGCCCGGAGGATCGCTGCGCGGGGTGCAGCAGGGCCAGTATTGAACCCGTCAGGGCGTCCACTTTATTATTCTTGGCCTCCGAATGGTTCGTATCCTGGTGACTCTGCCACCCGCTCGGAGCAGCCAGGGCGCGGGCGCCTAGCGCACCCCGACTCCTCCCTTGGCGCGGTTGGTCGGGGGAGTCGCGCCTTGGGGCCACTAGGGAAACCGAGACCAGGGCGCGCGCAGCCTCTAGTGATCGGCTCTTTAGCTATGGCCCGTCGGGGGTGCGAGCCCACTCCCACGGGGGACCCCTTCCCAGCTCACCCCTGCCCCGGTGGGGCGGGGTCCCGAGTGGCTCGCGTCCGGGTTTCTGGGTCTGGGCCCCCGTCAGAAAGCAAGGAGCCACCCGGTGTCTCGTCTTCCGCAGCGAGGAGCGGGGTGCAGCTGGGAGCTGGGTGCATGCAGGGTGCGGAGACTGGGGCGCACCCAGCCGGAGGGCGCTCGCCGTCTCAAGGCCAAGTGCAAGGCGCCCTCTGGCTGCGCCGCGGAGGGCAGAGGAGGGTGAGGGTGGGCGGGCGGAATGGGTCCGGAGGGCGAGGATCCCGCGGCTCGGGGCTGTCGCAGAGCGGCCCAGGGCGAGGCCCTTCGCGCCTTCGCACTGGAGCCTGCGTTCGCGGCTTGGCTTGAAGCGCAATCCTGGGAGAGGGGCGACCCCTGGCGTCCCCCGAGGAGACCGCGGGGCGCTCTTGGCAGGTGTAGCGCTTTTCTGTGGGGCAGGGAAGAAAAGGGCAGAGGTAGGCTGGCCACAGTGTACCCGCCAGCCCCCTTGGGTCATTTCCTTGGAAATACTGAAAAAGAGGGGGTTAAAAAACTTGTTCTCTAGTAAGAACTATAGTATAGTATAGTATAGTATAGTATAGTATAGTATAGTATAGTATAATTATCATATGATGGTGATCAAACATTTTAAAACGCGGCCAGCGTTCCTGTTTTTTCCTACAATAGGTAGCTAAGGTGAATGTTTTAGAGTCTCTTTTGGCTTAGAGAAAAATTCACATTTCTAAATCTTTAAAAAGCACCACAAAAAACAAAGGTACAAATCGAAGACGGAAGGGTAGCGCCGAAATTTTCTTTTCTAATGGGGCCTTGAATGTTTTGGTAGCAGGGTTTACTGCATGCAGATACTGATAGCCCAGAGAACCAAGACTGGGAAACAGCTGATAAAGGCGTGTCTGAGTCCCTAAAACATACTTATGCTACCCGTAACGACTCTTATTTAATAACTTTCTACTGTATTACAAACTAGTGTTTGCATTTAGAAAACAAGCAGTTTCAAAAGGGGAGTCTGAACCTTTCTAATTTGAGTTGAAAAAACGTGTAATGACATTTTCTCTATTCGGATTGGTAAACAATTCTTAAAGACAAAATACCGAATGTCTTCAAGATAAAAATTAAATGCAGTCCTTATTGAAAATCCCCATCAGTGTTTTTGGAGGTAAGCCTTAGCTTTAAGTATAGGATGCTAATCAAGAAGCCTGGACCAGTTTTAAACTCATTTCCACTGTCCTAATAAGTATAAAAATCATTTGTAACAATACAATAATAGTTACAGTAATACTAATAATACCTTTAATAGTGCATCGAATTTCCCCTTGGATTCTGTGCCTGGGCCCCCAAATTGTCACTCGAAATGTACAAGCAATTACTAATGTTTCGGTCTGACAGAGAAAGGCCCTGAGGAACAGGAGGCAAATGACCTGCACAGAGCCCTATAGCCAGTAAGCGGCGCCTCTTCTCTTCCATAAGCCTTACAGTTAATTAGTCACACATTTATACTGCATGTTGATCTGTGTTATAGACAGCACGCTTATTAGGTAATGAAATAATTGAGGAATTAGCTTTGTAAACCATCATTTTTCCAAATGTTTAGAGAACAGCTGTTCTGCTGGAATGTGTGTTGTTGTTTGAAACGGGTCTTGCTATGCAGTTCAGGCTGGCCTTGAGCTCACTTTGTAGCCCAGGCTGGTCTCAAACTCTGATCTTCTTGCCTCAGCCTCCTGAGTGCTGGGATTGCAGGTGCGTGCCGCCACACCCAGCTCTGCTGGAAAATTTTGAACTGATACTATATGCATTGTGCAGTGTTGACCAATGTTAAAGAATTAAATACATAATAGTCACAGTGAAGCTTGCTAAATAAAATAATATTATTTGATGATCCAGAAGACTGCACAGGTTCATGCTGGGGCAGAAAGTTTTTGTTAGAAACAATAAATAACCAATTAGTACCTTTTTTATTTGTTACCATCTATAATTTGGGTTTTTGTTGTTCAGATTCTAGATAAATGCAGGTATTAAGATGTCATTGTATGTGTGACAATTACAATGTATCCCATTGCATAATCTATAAAATGATTTGAAGTTTTTCATAAAGAATTCTGAAAAAAAGAGGGCAAGAATATAAGTAAAATAATTTTCATAGCCATAAAATAAAAACAAACTTAACTAGAATATATTAGTAATTGCTTTTGATAATGTTTCAGATCCTGAGTCATTCTTTTGAGTTCTGAATACATGCTTGGTAGGTATATTGCTAATACTGGAAAATAACTGATGAAATTGAAAAGTGTAATATTAATTTTGAATGAAATTTGACTTGGATATTGGCTACAGTACAATTTTCCATCTGTCTACATTTGTCCACCAGATTACCTCGTTTTTGAGAAAAACATTCTACAGACAGACACTGGAAAATGTGTATTCTATGACATATGTAATATCATTATACATTAAAGAAAATTTCAAACGCATGGCAGTAATGCAAAGTCTAAATACAGCAAAAATCATTTTATCTTTATGGATTTTAATTCACATGTCATTACACTACCAAAGTTGTCTCCTAAAATATTTTGTTATACTATTTTAATTGTTTGCTTATTACTTCAATAAGATTTTACTAACCACCTTAGAAATGGTAGTTTTGAAATACCGTCAATTTTAGTGCTGAGTTACTCTAACTGGGAATGTAAGAATGAGTGTGGAAGTGATTTACTGTTGTTATTTTATTATTCTTTTAGGCATAAAACATGAATGATGTTTCAACTTTTAAGTTGATAAGCTTTGCTAAATCATTTCTCCACTGAAGATTTCCTAGTATTTAATATTCTACAGATTAGCTCCCCAGAAAGCAATAAATGGAAATGACGTGTTATAAAATCTGATTTTCAAGCTATTATGGGAAACAGTGCTATCCTACTACAGACTGAGTGTTTTAGCCATTTGATCATTTTAGATGATTGGAATTAGGACAGAGCTCCCAGATTGCTACTAAATGTCTAAAATATTTCCCAGTGAATTGTCTTTTCTAGATGCAGTGGTTCTTTTCAATCCACTATATTATAGAGTTGTCAGAACCTCTTGTAGAGGTGAAAACCAAAAGATACTTATGCAGTTATAACACTGAGCTGTCAAAAAAAAAACCTGTATTACATAGTGATTTACTAATTGGTCTTTTCTTCTGTATCTCAACTAAAAATAATTTTCATTTTAAAACATTCCTCTTATTCTCTTTCCACTTTCTCACTGCTCACTCACACATCCCATTCCCAGCCCCTAAAATAATCCTTTTCCAAGTAGCGAATTCTTGGAATGCCACTGCAGTGGATATTGTGTTTCATGAAATGTAAGAGTCAACTTTGGTTACTATTAGGAAAATATCATTCATTCTGGGGAACACGGTAAAGATCATACAAGACAGTGTGTTGAAACTGCATGTTTGACTTGGTTAGGGTGATTTCTTCTAATAGTGTGTTATACACTGGCAATTCTTTCAGAAATGAGAATTCGAAAAACAATATTGCGTTGTAAATTACATAGGTTTATTTTGCCTTGCTCCTGATTTTGAAGGGAAAATGTAGATTGCTTTCTTTGTTGTTGTAGTTTTTCAAAAGAATTAACAGGATGAAATTACTTCTAAATTTACCCTCTGTTGGATGATACAGTAATTTGAAATATTTTACTTTATACCTTAATTAAATATATAATGTGCAGAGTGTACACTTATGAAAGGTGCTACTACACTTTGTATTTATTTCATTCCATCATAGTTTTTCACTCAGGAATGTTACTAGCACGTCAGTGAAATTAGTCATCTAGAAGTACTAGATCGATGATCCATTGCCCAGGATTTTGGATAGCCTGAGAATGCTAAATACCCACATGTCACTGACTGTCAAGAAATCCCCTTTTCTGCCCTCAAAACTTCAACAACAGGAAACTTTTAAGCAGAATACCTGAAATCTTTCCATATGTGATAAACAGTTTCAATAATTGAAAAATTGATTTAAAAATACCATATTCTTGCAGGTCCCCCTTATCTGATAAGTGCATTTCTTCATGTGCAGTCTTGGCAAGGGGCACAGTTATAATCACTAAACTTTGGGAATTTAAAGGAAAATTCAAAAGTACGATTACTCAATTAGATTTAATAGCTTATAACTGTCTTTATATTTTATGTTAAACTGTAGTCTTCAAAGCACTGCCTTATTAGTTTTCCATGTGACCTTTGAGAATTTGTTTGGTGAATAGCAAGTATGGCAAGTTTGTAGTAGAGACAGATTCGAGAAGAGTAAAACACCAGTGTACAAAGGAAAGAGACCACAGAGAAGCTGACCACAGCCTGTAGGTCTCGTGCTGCTTCTGAAACTGGGAAGCCCAGGTGAATCACCTTGCCATGGTTGGCTATATTTATAAAGCCAAACAAGGAGACTGATCAAAAATTGACATCAAAGCCATCTCAATAATCTCCTGAACTTTGCAGTCTTTTGGTATGATAATATCAAGCATGAGTAGAGTGTTAAATAGTCCTTCTAAGCTTATTTGTCTTCTCCAACTAAGCTTTTCAGGCAAAGATTAAGAATGAAAACACATGTAAGCATTCCTTTATTATAAAAGAAGTTTATGGTGCGAGATTTATCATGGAGAATGAGTTAACTATGCCCTGTCTCATTCACCACGTCTTGTTTCTGAAAACCATAACCATGGCATCAGTCAGCACATGCAGTCTACAGCAGGTCCATCCCCTCCTTGGGTTTAGGACCCCAGGGACTGGGCTTGTGATACCAAGCAGAGCCAGGCTTTCTGGCTTCCCCTCCATGGCAGGCTTTCAGGGGTGACGTGAGCTGAAAAGGAAAAGCCAACTCTGAGAGTCCAGCTTTGAGGCAGTGAGGCCTTGGCTAAGAGAGCGATTGAACAGGAGGATACGTACACTGTGACGGCTTCTGACTGAATCAGTGACTCTTGGCAATTACTGGATGTGAAAAAAGAAAGGGAAAGGAGGTCATCTCTGGCACCCTGAAGCACGAGGGCCTGGGTGGCAGTGAGTGGAAAACTGAGGAGCAAATCTGAAGACCAAAGGAAAGTACAAGCAGGTTTGGTGGAAAACTTATTTTGCTTTTGAAACTTCTTTAAAGAGCCAGTAGGACATTTAGGAAGTCAACACCCATTTCAGAGGGTACGGAGGACTGAAGCCAAGAACCTTAGAGCCATTCACATAAAGATGGTCGAGTGTATGAGACAGAGGTAGTGATGCCTTGTTTATCATCACCATCAGAGTTTGCACTGCCAGTATTGAGACTCATTCTTCTGTGGTAGCATCAGTTTAGATGAATGACATTAAAGCCCTTTAATGCAGTTAAGGAGTTTGATATATCATTTGTAACTAGTTTCTCATTTCTATGGCACTGTTATGTAAGATAATGATATATGGTATCATGAGAGCAGTTGTAGGCTATCAAATATTTCAGTTGAAGGTTGTATTTGGAAGCATATTACCTATGGAACTATGTTACTTTTCCACAGAGCATTGAAAAAATATAATAACAAAAGTAAGTTTTTTTGTTTTTTTTTTAAGACAGTCTCCCTATGCATGCAGTTCAAGCTGGACTTGAGCTCACTTTGTAGCCGAGGCTGGTCTTGAACTTGCAATGATCCTCCTACCTCAGCCTCCAGAGTACTGGGATTACAAGCGTGCCACCACGCCTGCCTCCCCCCCAGAAAAGGTAATTTTTTTTTTTTTTTTTTTGTGGTACCAGGGATCGAATTCACGACCTGCACTTGCCAGGTGGGCACTTATGCCTCTGAGCTAAATCCCCAGCAGTAAAGTTTTTATGAAGTGTAAAAATCATTTTTAGAATCTTATCATTTGGACCTAGTATCTATTTATGATAGAATTCTACGTTTAAGCAGATTTTTCTGTAAAGTATGTTGTCTTAAAATAAGAGAATCTAAGGATGGGCTAAAACTTGGAATCTTCCCCATTTACACAGCGTGACGCCCCTACTCATCGCTGAGCCTGATCAAACCCGGGCGGTGCAGGCTCTCCATTCTCTTCTTTTCCCTCGGGACACTGTATCCAAAGTGGTCTGCTCTCCCTTCCCCTGGGTGCCGGCGTGGGCGTGGGTTACATTCAGTTACCTTTCTACACCTTCCTGAAATGAATGTGCTGCAATATAGTGTGTTACATCCACTCCCAAAAACTGTTCACAGAAAACCAGCTAGTAAGCATATTTATAATTATACCCCAATACAAAGCACATTCCTGAGAGTAAGTGGTAAAGCAGCCCCCACTTTATAACCACATGATACAAACCACCACCACACAATATAAAATACAGAATTTGTGAGCTGCTTATTTTAGAACACTGTTTTCTTAACATAGGCCCTGTAAGTTGGTCAGAAAAAGAAGGGTCGTTTCTCACGACTCGTCCTAATAGATAGTCACAGCTGTTTTAAAGTGCTTGGATGTGAAGCACTGAAGTAGCTTCTGCGTTTTAATTGCCTGCGAAGAGCAAGCCCTTCCCACACTGCCTTTGCCTGTGGAGCGCCGGTCGGCACAATCCTGGTGCGAGGAAGAGCGAGCAGTCCCTCTACTATCTACTCAGTCACTGGGGCAGATGTGGGAGACTCAGGTTTCAGGCTAGGTCTTTCCTAACTGCCGCATTCCTCCGCAGCCTTGGGGATTGAGACTTGAGTGGGGACATTTTGTCAAACCTTCCTCCTCTTTTCTCCTATTCTCCCTTTTATGCTCATTCTTTTTTGTTCCCCATGTGATGAGCCGAAGTCTTCCGAACCACTTCCGGTGTCACCCTCACCCCTGCATCTGTCTGCACCCCTCCTCCCTCCTTCCTTAAATCTGCCCCGTGGATGGCTTTCACACATCAGAAGTGGCTCATTGCTTTCAGTAGAAGCAACAGAATTACAAAGTTTGTTTGAAATCTTCTAAAATTATTTTCCCCAAGTATGGTGCCTGTAACTGGGCGAAGATTATTAACTTAGGCCTGAAATGTGGGCAGAGTCTATAATTTTGCAGTTAAATATCAAAAACCTCCTATGTAATTTACAACCACAATAGATATTTCACTGGCTAGTGCGTGTTATTCCAAAAACTTATCTTTATGATGCTTCATAAAAGTCTGTTATTTGTATTACTTTTACCCTGAGCCTTAATGGCAGGCTTCACTGGGGATTTTTCTTGATGGGCCCCAGCTCACATTACAATCACCTGGAGGTTTTTTTTTTTCATACCCTGGTCCCACCCTGAACAACATGAAAGAGGGTCTTGGGCTGGAGCCTGGACAGCCTTAGGTTTAAAGTGGTGCCAGGGTGCTTACAGGCAGCTGAGAGTCAGACACACACAGAGGTGGACTCTCAATTCAAGAATAACTATGGTAGCCCAGCAGCCGCTGAAAATGCCAGTGTCATAAGGGGTAAGCAGACAAGATAAACTTGCCTAGTGTGTCATAAAGGCATACATCATATGAACAAATAGCACAAATACTTGTTTAAAACATAATGCAACCTGGAGGCTCTGTTTGGTCACCTGTTGATGGAGGGTGGATAAACTTGGGACGCTCATTTGTGCCAACAGGGCTGTCTGACAGGGGACTGTCCCATCAAAGGGTCCCCAACGGAGAACAAGGAGCCCACATAGCAGGACTTGACAGGGAACTGGACAGATTCTGGTGGTGGGGAGGAACAAAACACAGCGACTCTGCAAGAAGGGACCCTAGACATAGGCGGGCGTTTTCGGAGCTGCTTAATGATAAACAACTGTTTGCTGGTTGGTTGGTTGGTTGGTTGGTTGGTTGGTTGGTTGGTTGGTTTTAACATCCTACCACATGATTGGGAATGCACCCCAGCTTCTGCTTTGTGAGGAGAATCTTAGTGGTTAGGAAACTGCCTAAGAAGAAATAGCATCCCTTTCTTGCATAGTTTCTACAGCGCCTCGGACTCTTGCGTAAGGGGCCCAGTGTGGTAGGACATTGATTCGTGAACCTCCTGCTTTTTACCTCGCGCCTCACGTGCTCAACCTAGGGTAGCTATCTTCATTAAATCTTGTTCATTATTCTGTTCCACTGCATGGTGTGGGGGCTGTGGCGGGGCGGGGGGGTCCTAACGTTGCCATTGCATTGGAGAACAGCTCCCTGTAATAGTGAGGTGGAAGTCTGGGCTTCCTGTCAGATTTAATTTGGCTTGTTAAGGGGGCTCTTTGGGAAAATTTGGGTTCCAGTGAATCACTAGGCCAAATCCTAATAACTACGATTGCCAGAAGTAATTAGAGTGAGGAAAGCCAGGTTCCTGGGGAGGAGGAGGTCATCAGAGCATGTCTGAGCTGTTACTCTGTGGTCAGACCTAGTTACTTGTCCCTAAGGAGTGGGAGCAATCAGGAGTTACAGAGAGCAGGAAATCCACCAGAAAACAATGCTCTTCAATCAGCGCTTTCCCCTCATAGGTCACCCACCCGTAAGCATGCAAGAGATCAAAATGGGCCACTCATGTGCACAGTTCTCACCCTGTGCTCTTATAAACCACCTGTCTGCCTGCCGAGCACAGAGCTCTTCCAGCTCTCCTCCTCCCTTGCTGAGCAGATGAAAGGACCCAAGGAATTCTGCCCAAGCCTTCATAAGAAGAATTATCTTACTAGGAGGGAAAGGGAAGGGAATGAGTCTTTGTAAACATCCTCGAGTCAATTTAGATAGATTATGGGGAGAACATTTAACAATAGGAAGATGGTACTCACATTGCTGCAGAACAGCAGTTCTAAACTCTAGAGCTAAAAAAGGCCAAGAGCAACTCACTTGCTCTTAAAATGACACCTTTTAGAAATGTGGTGGCTGTAGGTAACTAAGTCAAAATTGTCAACAAGTGCTTGTGATTGCCATTCTAAACTTTCATTATATGAACAATTAAAACATGGTTACATTTTTCCACCAGAATATATTCAGGAAGCACAAATACAGTTTATCTGTGCTTGACAACCAAGGTGAATGTTTTCCTTGGAAGCCATAACCATTTCTTTGAATAACCAGAGAGGATATTTTGTTAGCTCATTTGATAGATTTCAAACAAAGACACAAAACTCCTACTGGTCACTGTCCATAAAATTTCTAATTCCTTTGTGATTCAGGATGACTTCAGTCTATTTCCATACTACTTTGAGCTTAGAACACTATTTCTCTGTTTAAACATGCAGATGGGGGATATTACTTATTTTATGTATGCAAAGAGGAAGTCACATTCTTTAGCCAGGGTCTTCTGTCAACTGGCAGTCTCCAGGTATCAGTTTGCTAATAAACCCTTACCACATGCACTATCCATACAAAAATATAGAACAATAGATTTGGTTTTCTTTAGATTTAATTTGACAGTGTGATAATCTGAGAATAGGAGAATCCTAATTTTGTGAAATTTAACTGCATAACTTTGATCTATACTAATACTTCTATGGCATATAGTTATATATAAACGATACAGAAAAAAGTTACTTGGTCACAAACTAATCACATGCATAGTGAGCAGCTAGATACTTGCTTTTTGTAGTGTTCTCAATTATGATGATGTTTTTGATCCAGAGTTTAAAAGGACTCACATGATTTTTTTTTTTTAAAAAAAGGAATAAGACCCAAGGATGGTATTCAAAGCCTCTTGGGCCCGAATTCATGTATCCATTTTATGCCAACCTCAAAATGATAACTCAGCCCTTCCGTGAAAATGGAATTCAGGTTGAGAAGGCCCATCTCTTCCTCACCGAGAGAGCCGACTTCCCAAGTCTACCCGGAGCTTGATGTTGATCTAACCTTTTGAGAGGGTTGTGTGGGATGCCCTCTGAGGCCAGCTGAGCTCCCAGAACTTGTAGATGAGCCCTTCCCTTGGCACAAGCACTAGTACCTGCCGTTACACCCAGTGCCAAGCCTCAGGGACACAGCCTTCGATACATGTGTGTTTTCAAACATGTGGGCACCATGTGTCCATCCCTGAAATTCTAACTTCTAGGTTTCAGGGCTTCTAGAGAAGCTCCATGCTTTTTCAGGATTCTACCAACTTCAGTGTCTATGTGGATGTTCATCTTGCTGACATTCCAGGAACTCATGAAAACTGTTTGCCTCCGAATTCATATTGCATATACTACAGATGGAGTGCATGCAATCTCAGAATCACTGCTATAGTTTTTACCCAGACTTGAATTAGTAGGCCACTCACTGGGCAGAAGCACTGTCGCTCATGAGATAAGAACATGTTTCCAATGGATAGTGCCATGATTTTCCAATGCAGTTATATTTTCTCCATCTTTCTTAGCCCTAATTCATTTCCTCATCTAAACCACTATTCAGATGAGTTGAACAGCCTTAATTTTAAAATCTTCCAAAGAGAAAATAAACACACAGACAGCTGAGTTAATTTATAAAACACGGCTGCATTTATCTTGGCAGATTTCACTTCTCTCCCCGGCATATAGCCCTCGCGTGCTAACTCTACTCAGCAGCTCAGGGAAGAACAAGTGATTTCTATTTATTAAGCACCTTGAGTGAGAGTCATGGCACAGGACAAGTTTGGTGTTTCTTCACACTTCTTACAGAAGTTTCTTTTGCTCATGGATAATTTACTTGCTGGGTCTCTGAAGCCTACATAATACTTTTTCTTTAAACCTGAAGCAAACGCAGAGTCGTTTTTACAAGAGCAATAAACTGAAGTGGCTATTCAGATACTTCACTTGGATTTCTCTGCACACTGAAGTACCATTTTGTTAATACAAACCCTTCATATTTTAGTAGGCGGCCCCCTGAAAACCTAGGGCTGCTTAAAATTATATGATCAGGCACGTCCCCTCCTCCCATCCCCGCTAGCCCTCTGCTCCTGGGCCGATGCCTGCAGATTTGCAGTGTTCACTCTGACAACTGTGCTGGTGTAAATATTTAGAGAAGTTCTTTCCATTAGAGATTAAACAAAGTCCAAGTAACGATTCCACTGTTCCTAGAGGAAAGATCTTAGGAACACTCGCAACAGCAGAGCCTGTGCTATCGGAGGCACAGATTATGGTACTGTAGACCAGATGAGAGACTAAAGGGAAAAGAATCAAAAGAGGAATTAGAAAGGACTGTGTGTGATTTGGGCTACAACATATCACTTCTAAGTTATCGCTGAGGGGATGGCGATGTTTGAAGTGAACAGGATGCTGAGAAAGTGAGTTCATTTAAAATGGAAAACAGTGAAGAAAAAAAAAAACTGGCTACTGGTGTTTTATTGGTTTTTTGAGAAAAGGTGGCCAGAACGACAAAGCTGGGTGGGGGTACCCCAGTTCAGACAGTCCTCAGCTATTTCTCATGTGGTCACGCAGTGAGGTCACATATCTGCCACCTCACCAGATATGAATCTGGTCTCTGGCTTATTATTAGTCAAGCTCTGCTAAAAAGGACAACTTGTTAAACAGCACGGCTCCTCAGATCTCGAAGGCGCCACGCTCGCCCATGTCCCTCTCTGTGCCTCTCTGAGTATGCACCCATACACTGCCACCTGCAGTACCCACGGATCCTGGCTCCAAACCTTGCTCAGAATGCCAGGCCTACCGCGTTCAGGTCCCTTGTTTAATGTGGCATACTGTTGCCATGTAACTTCCGCACTACTTAGAACCTTCCCTACTGAGATCATCTCCGGCTGTGTGTGGTGTCACATGCCTGTAATCCCAGCACTTGGGAGGCTGAGGCAGGAGGATTGCTGCAAGTTCAAGGCCAGGCTGGGCTACATAGTGAGTGAGTTCAAGTCCAACCTGAACGACAGAACAAGACCCAGTCTCAAAACAAAACAAAACACCAACTTTCCAAACTTATATCATAGGTTACTTATAGTATCTGTTTAAATAATGCTGACTCTCAGGGGAATCTGTACATGTGAGGCCAAGTGTTTAAAAACTGCCTGTAACAGAGAGGATAGGCTAAACAATTTAAAAATTGGACACTTCACTGGCAGAATTTCAGATTAATTTTCACTTTAGTAATCCCTGTGATGTTTAACTAGGAAAGGTGTATATCCATCAGAGCATGGTAGTGCTTACCTTAAAATACAAAAGCTGTGAATTTAATTCAGCTTATTTGTTAGCAAGTTACCCTCTAAGATTTCTTATTGGTATCTGTAGTTTTCTACAGTGGGATTTTATTCCTCTTTGTTTTGCTCCAAACATGTAACAGCAATTATTCCTGAGTTCCCAGTAGACTGGCACTGGAGTCGTGTGGGGCTGAACCACATGATCTATGGGCTAGAGTGAAAGCTTGATCACTCAAGGAATGTCTTAGTTACTTTTTGTGTTGCTGAGATAAAATTCCTGACCCCCAAATTTAAAGAAGCAAAAGCTTATTTCAGCTCATGGTTGCAGAGGTTTCAGTCCATGGGCAGCTGGCTCCAAGGCAGAGCAGCACATGGCAGAGGGCATCCCAGGGAAAAACAGTCTATGGTGTGGTGGGCAGAAGCCAACAAGCAGCCAAAGCAACACAAGCCTTCCCTCTCTCCCTTTAAATTCCAACCAGGTTGCAAGCCTGTTGATTGGTGCCACCCACACCCAGGCGTGGGCTTTCTTTGTCCACACCCAGAACTGGGGTTACCTATCTGGTTACCATGCCCCTTTACTCCTAGTATTACACACTCTAGATCCAGCCACCTCTGAAAAGCCCCACCTGTGAGCACATGTGGCTTTGTGGGACATCTACAAGTCACAACAAGATAGAAGCCATAACAAAAACAGTACGTATTTGGACTTCCCCTTTCAGAACCTGTGTCTTCTTGGGTTAGACTGTAATGAGAGAAATCCACATTAGTAGACGTGATATTGATCTCTGTTTTAAACCTTGCTGCACAAATCATCTGGTCTTTCATTCAAATGCACCCTCTATAAAATGGAAAATGGGCCTCCTTTTGTTTATAGAAGGCAGGAAACATCTTGAAGTCCCTCCAACAGTAAGATGAACAAACTTTTTCTTTACCTTTTATTTATTTATTATTACTATTTGGTCTTTTTGAGACAGTCTCACTATGCAGTTCAAGCTGGCCTTGAGCTTACTTTGTAGCCCAGGCTGGTTTCAGATTTGAAACGATCCTCCTGCCTCCGCCTCCTGGGTACTGGAATTACAGGTGTGTACTACCAGCATGCCTGGCCTTGCTTTTCCTTCTTGCAGCATATTCTAACCTCACATAGTTCTCTGTCAGAATATCAAGAGTGTGAAGTTAGAGCTTGAATTCAAAAGCATAGTTTCTCACTGTACTTTCATGGGGTGATAAACCATATTTTAAGAGCAAACACACCCCCCAAAAAAAATCCTGTTGGAGAGGAATACAGGAAAAAATGGAAATTGAAAGCCCTAACTAAAATCTCCTAGATTCATTAATCCCACAAATAATTAAGCTATTTATTGAAATTCATTGTGTGCTGATGAAGTGAGAAAAAACATTTCTGCCCTTTCAGTACTTCACAGTGGCTAAAATATGGAACCACGAACATGACTGGAGCTAAAAAACTAGTATTTGGTAACAGAGACCACGTTCAAGCTGTGGCATATCTGCTGTTAGATTTGTTAGAAGCGGAGTGGAAATCAGTCACATGGTTTACCCTAACCCAGACCCAGATTTTTCTCTGGAGAACAAAGGCCCTGGACAGTGGGATGGAGAGGAGGGAAAATGACTACTGACGGAACGGAAAGCACTGAAGTTTATCAGGCCTCAAGTATTTTCTCATCTTGAGATTTATGAGCAGTGAATAGCAGTCATCGCTTGGCACGGGTGTGAGACAGTCACAGGAAGTGAGCTATGCACGCTATACACGGCGCTGGCACTGTTTGGTAAAGCTGGGGATGGAGGGACCTGGTTTGGCAAAGCCAGTTTCCATTTTCGGCACATTGATTAATTTCTAAAGCTGAACCCTCACACTGGTTCATTAAGTGGAATTACTTCACCAAACAAACACTGAAACATTGTATGTTTAAAAATAGTTCAGTGTTGTCCATCCCTCCTCCGAGGCATTTCTCAAACCTTTTATGGTAACCCCTTGACCGCCACTTGGAATACGCAACTGAATCTACTTGAAGCGCCAGCTTGGCCAACGCGTGTCAACAAGTCATTGGGATTTGTTCTGTAAACTCACTGGCCACCCCCCTCACCACAGATGATAACTCTGCAAACATCTGTTTCTAAAATTCAGGGCCTTCACAATGAGAAGATTCAGTTCTCCCCCTGTGTGTTCTTACTGACTTACAAAGGGTTTGGGGTAAAGAAACGCTGTTTTTATAGGAGTTATCTCATGCCTCCCTCACAACTAAACCATAATATTTTCACCATTTTATGAATGAAAACAAAAAAAGATAGTCAAAACACTTATGGAACCAATCAAAATGACCCGAACAGAAGTGGTGGACCTAAAATACTTCCCGAGGTCTTCTAACCTAAGGAAGAGCCTTTCTGTGACACTTGTTCATTAAGCCCATTAAAGAGGACGTCAGCAGAGGTCTGCATGGAGAGCTTTCTCTGCAGGAGAGATAGCTCCCTTCACCTCACTGCACACAAAGTACTGCGGTCAGGGAGAGTGAGCCAGGTTAAGTAGCAGCGGTTCCTTGCGGAGTACAGTGGGTTTTTACACTGCTTCCAAAGCCAGGAGCACAATAAGACCACAACTGTGGCTCCTAAAAGACCCCTCTGGTTGGTGAATGGTAAAGTAGTGTGGTAAAAGTTAAAGATATGAAGGAAGCAGAATTCACTGGAAGAGCTCATTGGAAGTGAGGGTGGAGAAATCTAGAATTTTGACTTCAGCCATTGGATGGTACCATTTTCTGAAACAGAAAATAGTAGAGAAAACATCAGCACATGTTTAATATATACACTATGCTTCACTAGGCAGGGTTTTGGAGATCTCGTATGCAGCATAACCCCTCATGTTATTCAAGTGGACAAAGGGTGGCCAGAGAAGTGACTGCATTGGCTCCACACTGCTCCGGAGCAAAGAGGGGCCCTGAGTCCAGTGGCTGTTCCGTACCACCGAAGGCCACGTGGCAGACAGTTCTGAAAACTGACGTTCCAGAAAAATGCTCTGTGGGATTTCTGGCAATCTCATTGCATATTTGCTGAATTAATGGTCTTTTCAAGGAGAATTTTCTGTTGATGGGCTAAGGATTTGTTTCACAATCTCTTCACTTCTTACTCCAAGAGAAGTCAAAACATAAAAAGTGACAACAAACTGTTGTCCTAACCTAAAGTGATGCGTACTAGGGAACCATTTAAAAAGAAGAGGCACACTTTTGTTAAAAGGTGAATAGTTTTCTCATCAAATGTGTTCTTACTCTACTTTTTTGTTAAAGGAACTTCAAATCTTAACCCCATGTGGAATAAGGGTTGTTACGCTCTCTGTTCACAATCATTGGCACCGATATAGTTTTATACCCTTTACAGACACTAGGTCATCATACCATTGCCTGATTTTTTTCAATGCCCTTTCAAAATGGACAGAGGTCTTGCCATAGACATTTTTTTGGAGAAAGCTCAAGTATGCTAAGTCAGGGTGTGGCATCCCGAGGTCACTACTAAGTGATGATAAAAGTGAGCCCCCCAGCTCTTGTAGGGGAATATTTGCTTTGCTTTCCTGTAAGAGTCCATGCTTTTCCTTGCATTGCTTCAATTCTCGAATATTTCCAACAAAGTGTCTACCGTTTGTACTGTTTCTTCGGGTTTGACTCTAAAGGCAAGAAGAAACCTTGGTTGTGAGTGAGACTTTTACTGGTTGACAAGCTGAACTGGTAGACCCTTGAGGACCTGTCCCTTTTTGTAGTTTCTCTGACAGGGAGGAGGGGACCCCAAGATAACATGTTGTATGACAATCCTTAAGGAAAAGGGCGCCAACGCACATAGTGTCCTCAGTGAAAGTAGAATTTCTCCAGAAATGGGTTGAAGTTCTCTGTAAGTGGATATTTTTCATTAGAATTACCAAGATTAAAAGGGGAGCTCAGAATATTAGGACATTTATTTTACTAGATGTGATCTAAGAGTCTGTTTCAGGGTAACAGCTGAAACTAAATTCAAGAATTTTAGGATAAAGTTCCAAAGGTTTCTTATCCTATCAGCTGGGAACTGATTAACTGTGGGTATCAATGTTCTTATCCGAAAATTTATAGGGATAAGAAAAAGCTTTAATATCCTCTTAACTTCCATAATTATTTGCGTCATCCTGACGTACATTCTTGTTTTGATTTTGTGGTATGGGAAATCAAACTCTTGACCTCGCGCTTGCCAGGCAGGCACTATCCCACTGTGCTATAGTCCCGGCTCTCTGACGTATATTCTTAATTTCTACATACTTTGTTCTTTTTACTTCCTCTTTCTCCCTCTTCATTTATCTAAGTTCTTTTTTTCCCCCTTAATGTACTATAACTTTCTAACTATACTCTGTGCTCTTCAAATAACCATTCTACTAGCTCCTGCCTTTTAATTTCTGTTGCACTAAAATTCCAGCTCATGTATTTATGGTTGTTAGCATAGGAAACAGTTATTTTTATGAACTCTATTGTAACACCACACTTTTTCAGTGGGATCGGCCCCTAGGCAGCCACTCCAGGCCATTGATGAAAAGGCCTTTATTTGTGGAGGTGACAAAGATCAGATACTCAAAGCCTGGCATTTCTCACTTCCATCTGATTCGCCTGCAGGGCTTCTTATGAAGTGGACACCATGTCGTCTCTAAACTTGAAAGCTTCGGGAGTGAGACTTGGGCTTCTGTGTTTGCCACACATAGCAAACTTTGGGAGCCAGAGGTGTAGACCTTAGGCTCTCCACACCACGCAAGGGCCATTTCTGTGCAGTGCCTTCTTTTTTCAACCTGTTGACCTCAGTGTTTCTCATCAGCAGTCACCAGGGCTCCAAGGGCTTCAGCCCAGTGTCTTGTGAGGTCACCTGTGATACCCAGTGAAGTCTGCGTCTCTGGTCCTTAAAAAAGCAGCTTCTTTCTAACTATTCCTGAGTTCCCAGCTTCTCAGGTTACCAGATCTCTTCTATTACAAAGAAGCATCGGCATCAGCCTTAGTTCCAGACTGCTTGCTTCACAATTCCTGTGAGTTTTATTGGAGAAATCTGCCGATTGCCTTGACCACAGAACAGAGATGATACAGGATGCAGTTAGTGCCTGATGAGTGGGACTGAATGTCTTACATTTATTAATTTCTAACAAGTGCGCGTGGAGTGTTTGGTGCTTCCCACGGCATCTTGCTGGATCCGCTGAGGGTGTATCAAGTAGCCGTTCCCCGCCTTGCAAAGCCCAGGTTCAACCCATGTTTTTCCTAATAATCAGGCTGTAAATGCCTCGACGAATGTCATTGGTGTGACTCACCTGCCCTTGGGATGAATGCACGGGGCTTATCTCTGCATGCAGAAACAATGCAGGGAGTTGTGTGCATAGCACAAATGCATCGGGCATGCAAACGTGGACACAAAGTCCTCCTGTGTTCCACCGGTGACTTTTTAAAACTAGCAGAAATCTCCACTTACTTTCTGTGCTCCGAATTTTACATGTGCTGTGCATGGCTGGGTTTTTTTAGGTGGTACCCCCACTATTTGCACTCTGCTCGTGCCTGTTAAAATACCACAAGCCTCCGCCCGCTGTTTGCTCATGCGAAGGCTGCAGTCCTCAGATAAACGCTGCTGGAGCACACGACAGGGCAGAAAGATCCAAGCGAATTCATGACACAACAAAGTCCAATTTGTTTTTAGCACAAACTGAAGTTTGTTTCATTGGCGAATGTGAATAGTGACGGACTCACACCCATGCAGTTTCATGACTGTGAAACTATCACATTTTCTGTTTATGTTGATTTCTCGTTATTTCTCCTTAGGAAATGGCTCTCTTAGCCAGTCCAGGGCACATAATGGTTCCCACTGTTGGATGAACACTGTTGGATCTGTCCCACGGAGAACTCACTTATTACCACACACGGACCTGCCACAGGTCCTGCTCTTGGCAGAATCTGGGTCTTCGTGATCCCTGTCCTCCCCATCCTGTCCTCTGTTCACCTCCCCTGGGGAAAGCAGCCATGTGTAGAAGGGGGAGGCTGCCTTATATTTTAACCTGCAGTGGGGTGCATTGACTGGCTCCATGATAGTTCCCCCGTGTGGTTAAGGAAAAGTCTCTTTGGTTTTGACGCTGAAAAGGCCTCCATTAGCTTCGGTAGCACTGTTAATCATCATCACCTGTTTGGCCATGGGAAAACTAATACAGGTTTCACTACTTCTTCAGAATTAGTATGAGCTGAGGAGTGGCCCCATGTCCGTGATCTCAGCACTTAGGAGGCTGAGGCAGGAGGATCCCTGTGAGTTCGAGACAGCCTGGGCTACATAGTGATTCAAGGCCAGCCTGAATTACAGAGTAAGATCCTGTCTCAAAAAAAAAAAAAAAAAAAAAAAAAAAAAAACAACTCCAAATGAACAAATGGCCAAAAGAAATAAATTTGAATTTACCCTGTGGATTGTTAATTTATCTAATGAATAAAAGAATGCAGTATTGAGATTCTTCAAAAAGGTTTCTCTTGGAAGTGAAAACCATAATGTTTTTGCTCTGTATTATTGACATGATTCAAGATGTATTGCTAATGGCAGGAATTTAGAAAATGGGAGGAAAAATTATAATTTCTTAAAACTTTGTATTCTTTTCTCTTACAACCTCTTATATGTTTCATAACTTTGTCATTTCTCTCCACTTACCCCACCCCTACACACTCCACTAAAAGAGGAATGAAAATTTAAAACCCCAAAGCAAACTAAAATTATTGCTGGTAGGAGATGGCAAGGAATGGAGGAGAGAAGAAATGTTCCCAAGAGCAGAAAATAATGCAGATCAATGCATGGTCTTTTCAAAGATCGAATCAGGGTGTGAATTCCCAGGTCTATAACTAGAGACAAGACATTCTCCTCTAATATAAAAATTAATAAGAATTACTTTCATGGAATGCAAGATCCTGGTTCTGTTCCAAGACTCACAAAATTAACAAAAATTAAAGTGAACTACCATGCTGGGTCTCGCGGGTTCCTTCTGTGCCTCCTGGTGGTGACTTAGAGATGCAGAGTTGAAATGAGTGGAGGGTTCGCGTCCTCCAGAAAGGTCTTTAGGGTCTGGCTCCACCTCTGGTCCCTCACCCTGTGGCCCTGGACCA
This sequence comes from Hydrochoerus hydrochaeris, assembly GCA_004027455.1. NCBI lineage: Eukaryota > Metazoa > Chordata > Mammalia > Rodentia > Hydrochaeridae > Hydrochoerus > Hydrochoerus hydrochaeris. Next base: position 219,495 of record PVLA01002070.1, read on the forward strand.
CTGTGCCCAGCTGGGTCCTGCTGTGCTCACCCTTGGCCTGGTCCTTTCCCACAGCCTTGGGAGGGCTGGGCTGGCTGGGGCTCGGGCTGGGGAAGCCTTCCGGATGCTCCCAGCTGATCCCCTTCAGGCTCCAGCCAAGCCTTCCTCGCCCCTCAGTTAGCTCACTCACAAGACCCCTCAGCCTGTACCGACGTCGCTATTTATGAACTTATTAGCTACTGAACATCCTAACGCCAGGCCCTGGCTGTGCCACTGAAGCCTGTGTTTCCTGCATCCTGTGCTGTTAGGTATCGAGTGACTCTTCTACTGCTGTCCAAAGTCTTCCTCGTGGCCGCCACGAAGCACTCACCCAGCCGCAGGCCCCTTCCACTCACTTCTGGTCTGTCCTGCAGCCGTGGGTAGGCGAGATACGGTCTTCTTCAGTCACTTTCCCCTCTGGCCACCAGCTATCCACGCTATCTTCAGACTCACGAATTCCACAGATGCCATCATTTGCTGGCTATTTTCATAATATTTTAAGAAACCTTAATATTTCGTTTTAGTGGAAAGAATAGCGACTCGGTATTTAATGTTAGGTTTGTCTCATGGCTGTGGTTTTATTTTAAAGTATTTATAGAATACAAATATTAGGCTGCCTTCAGGAAACGGTTATTTAGTAGGAGAAAAAGAAAGTCTTACCAACTTCTCAAAGAAATAATTTCCATTAAAAATAGCATGCGTCCCCACATAATAATAAGGGCGGAGCACCAGCGGGAGTGCTTTCAGCAGCGGCCACTGCCTTCTCCTCAGGGCCTGCTAGGGATTCTGTGGACCCACTGGTGCAGGCACAGAAAAGGCTCACAGGAAAGGCGGGTCTCTGGGACACACGATGAGGTGGCCCCTATTACCCTGTCCTTTCCCTTGCTCAGTTCATGCTTGTTAGTTCAGCTGATGGCTGTGGGATTGACTTTGATAAAAGACCACACAAAATACATGCCAGTGTATGTGCATGGGTGCATGTATGTGTGTGTCTACATATCTACACCCTCACACAGTTACACGTACATATGAAGGCAGGGTGGTGCGCACATGTATATGTTAAACTAACAGGTGAAATTTAGTTAGTTTGAAGAGCAAAACATTGATACATCAAAACCACTCAAAGACAGACAGTACTTCAAAAATAACATGATCTGTGTATATTTGGATATATAAATGTGGCTGTTTTAACAAATTACTACTACTAATAAAAGTCTATGAATAGACTTGTGTTCATGCATGTACGTGTCTTGGAAATGTAAAAGAAGCTTGTGTCCTGAAAAGTACTTAATACTTATTCAGAAAATTGTTTGTACTTATCTATACTTGTTGATATCTATACTTAACTCCCACAAATTCTTTAAAGGGTTGTGGAGACCTAGCCTTTATACTTCTACTTTGGAAGCTTCTGCCTATGAATAAATTTTAAAAAAACACTGATTCCCAATATTTTCTGTTTGACTTGTCAGAATTTGAAAAATATTGCCAATTCAGCCAACTTTTTAACAATGGATTTCTTTTAAAGTGAACTTTGCCCAGAATTTCAGAGGAACCATGAAACATCTCTTAATTGTTAGTGACCATAATGTTACTGTAAATAGGATTCTGTAACAATCAAGTTCCAAAATACGTTAGAAATGTGTTATTCACAATGTTGGCAAGAAAAGAATCACACATTTTCTCTAGGTGAATGTATTTAAAATAAATGCCATCTAGAAGAGCTTCCATTATTTGATTTCCAATGATTTATTTCATATTTAAAGTGTCTTCAAAATGCAAATGATTTGGAGCTTAATTCTTTTACCACATGTTCATAAGCAAAGCCCACTAAAAAGCAATTATTATAGATAATTTCTGTTAAATAATCACTGCTTTTACATCTTTATTTAAAAAAACACAATTAGCTTATTTTTATATTCATTGCTTTCATTCACTGAATAATCAAAAATTATTAAGAACCTATTCAGAGCCGGGGATTGAGCGAGTGGCATAAGCGCCTGCCTGGCAAACATGAGGTCATGCGTTCAACCCTGGTACCAAGAACCTATTCAGTAAATAGCCACCTCGTGATGAAGTTGATGATTACCAAGGAACGATCGAGCCACCTGTCACCCAGGATCCTCTCATTCGTCTGAGCACCCCTGCCTGTGAAAGGAGAGGGCCTGAGGAAGGTGTGGGTGGAGACTAACCCTGGTGGTGGGGTTCCCCTCTGCTCTTCCCCCGGCTTTTTTCTTAAGTGCCTTGCATATAGAAGAGCAGGTCGTAATCACTGCAGACCGGGATGCCTTGAGGAGACTCTGACTTAAGTCTTGTGTTGGTTGGTTGACTGGTTGGTCAAACTTACCAACTTTGTGAATTTATTAATTTTTCATTCAAGGCATTTTGAGATCAATATGTTGTTTTCCTGTATTGAACACCTCCTTGGTTCTCAGACTTGTTTTATCAGTCTAAGGTGGATTAAATTTTGAATTTCTGGAAAATTTCTAGCCAAATATAAATGGCATCAGAGGTGGTGGGCAGTGTTCACTTTAAGAGAAACCCAGTGTTTAAAAAGTCGGCTGACTTTTATTTTTTTTTTAATTTTATTTTAAAGAGAATAAAACCAAGCAAAATAAGAGAGAATAAAGACAATCAAAACAAGACAGTGTAAGTGACACAGGATTTCAAAACAAGATAATAGGAAATCAACAACGGTCACCACAATGTTTCTTGCTGTCTTCAAAATAGCTGGCCAGACCTTCAGATACAGTAAAATCAAACAAAATAGAACAGAATAGAACCAGTAAAAACAAAACAAGGAATGCAATAAAGGACTTCAATACAAGATAATAGTAAATCCAAAATGGCTACCATAATATATCTTGTTATCTTTGAAATAGCTGCCCATGCCATCAGATTTAATATAATCAAACAAAAGAGAATCAAACCCAACCCAACAAAACAATGAAAATGATTCAGGATTTCAAAGCAAGACAATAGGGAATTAGCAATGGCTACCACCTTCAGAAGGAGATTCCCTCCCAGATGCCATACAGTGTATTGTTATTCTCTGAATAGATGACCAGACCTCTAGCCCTAGACCTGCAAAGTCGGTGAAACACCAAATACTACAGGCATTAAATTATATTTTACCTCATTAGCTATCATTGCAGCCTGTGTTTCTCCAGATCAGCCAGTCGCTTACAAGGGGAGGAGTGGGGAATATTGGCTATCAAGGAGAGGTAGTAGGAAGAGTAGTTGAACAACTTGAGAAATGCCAGTCAATGGCTCAGCCTCTGCAAACACTATTCTTTTCTTCTGTGTGACAAAGTCTCACTAAATCTCTCAGCCTGAACTTAAACTTGAGAATCTCCAGCCTTTCCCTCCTAGAGTTCTGGGATTATAGAGCACATTACCTGGCCTGACTTGCAAGTGGGTTTTAAGTTATGCATTAACAAAGACTATTCTATTTTATTTTATTTTAGTACTGAAAATCAAACTCAGGACCTTGTACTTTCCAGGCAGGTGCTGTGCTGCTGAGCTATATCCTAAGCCCCACACTTCATAAGCAAATTAAGAATGAGGTACTTAAAAATCTTAAGATAGTCTATAATTTAAAAACTATCAAGTTTCCATAGTCTTTCCATCTATAGCTACCTTGTTGGCTGTAGATATTAAAGATATGAATTTTAAATTTTGATCTAAACTTGCTATTTGTTCATTAATTTACAGCTATTTGCTAACAAATAGCTAAACTTGCTATTTGTTCATTAATATACAAAGTGAAGTCCCAGTGTGAGATTTTAAATTAAACAATTATAATAATTTATGCTTACATTTAGCATATGCACCATAATCTTTTTATAATACACATGCCTTAAAGCAGAAGTGATGTAGAAAATCAAAGTATTATTAAATATGATCAAAATACTTTTCGTCTTACCAAATATCTTGCATTTGACCGGCTCCTCTATCTTCCATTCGTTCAGAGTGCTTTTCCCATTCAAAATGCCTTCTTTAGTCATGTAGTCACTCCAACAACCACCCCAAAGTCAGGCTCACCCAACGATGCTGTCAGTCAGGTTTGTCCTGTGAGAACTTAATTCTATGCATTGTGTCCTGTAAGCCCTTACTCCACTAGTAAGTAGCTCCTCCTTTCTCAACTCATTGTCAAGAATTAGCAGCACATCTACTGGAATCCCCTTTTCATACTTGGTAGATTCGACTTCCTATATATCTTTGGAACATGCTTCCCCACTTGCCCACCCCATTATATGGTCTCAGCTATATCTTAAGTTACCATCAGCCTCTCTGAACGTTACATTAGTTTTCTACTTTTCATGTCTGCCATACTTCCAGGGTAATACTTCTTAGTGTTTGTTTGGTTTTTGGGGGGACAGCATCTCACTACACAGTCAAGGCTGAGCTGGACTCACTCTGCACCCTAGCTGGCCTTAAACTTGAGATCCTCTTGTCTCAGCCTCTTGAGTTCCAGGATTGCATTTTCTAACAGAAATACTGCTCACCGGATTGGCACACTCCCCTTTTCTACAGGATAATTTCACTGGCACATCCCACAAAGTGTTCCATAGTCTAGATCTACCCTGTGCTTCCAATGTTGGGTTGAAGTCATGGGAATCTCCTCCATTTGGATAATTATGGTTTTTCCTCATACATGCACTGATAATCTCCAACTAATCTTCTGAGATTAAGTTCAAACATTATTCTATGAAACCTTCCTTACATCTCCACCACCAGAATCTCCATTGCTTATTTAAAATAAAAGTAGAAACCTACTGTTTGAAAAAAGTGTGATTTGGAAATTCAAAGTGAAGTTATTATTAGAATAGGAAAAGAGAGGGAAACATGACAAAATCATCCTATTTTTGACTTAGAATCACAAGATTTTATGGCTGAAAGACTTCTTAGAGGCAATCCAGACCAAAGCGTTTGGTGGTTTCCAATAAAAAGTAAAAGCTCTTGCCTTAAGATGAAGTTTGGGAAATTTGTATCTAGTTGTGTAATACCAACTGCATAATTTGTGTGATCTTTCTACAGCTTTCAAGAAAGCAGTCACTACACTATTCCTCTGTAATATTTAGAATCATAAAATTGGGGCTTTGCAGTCTCAATTTTGCTCATATCCTAGAGCTTGAACTCACGTGGCTTTAAAGAAATGAAGTTTGCCATCGTTTTATATTCAAAATTCTCTGCCCTTATTAAAATAATAAACAAAAGTTTGCAAATTCAAACAACTGGACTTTTGTTGATTTTTTCAAATTGTTATCAAAATTCTTTGTAAAGGCAAAATGTGAAAAAGGCAAACAAAGGAGTATAAGATTGACTATGTTACATTTCACCCATAAAACTGTAAAAATACAGAATCGAGCAAGGTATTTTTGGCACATCTTATAATTTGAGTGGAAATTGTTACAATCATGAGATCCATGTACATTTCTCCTATGCAGAAGTCTCCAGATGTCTAAAACTCAATTCTTTCTTTCATTCTCTTTTCTTTTGTTTTGAGACAGGGTCTTGCTGGCAGTTCAGTCTGGGCTTGAACTCATTATGTAGCCCAGCCTGGCCTTGAACTTGCAGCAAACCTGCCTCAGCCTCCCGAGTGCTAGAATTATAGGCATGCATCACCACGCCCACCCTAAAACTCAGTCTTTAAAATGCAACTCATTTTAAGGAGTGCCAGTGTTTGAGGAACCAAGTATGTAAATCATGTTTAGATTAATAACTGAACTATTTAAATTGATAATCATAGTGACAAAAGTTTCATGGTGCATGAAATTATAATTGTGTTTCCTTTTAGCAGTCACATTTCAGAGACAGGCAATAATGGCATGAACCAATCTGACCCATCCTCACTGGGTCACGTCACCCAAAGTCATTTAGGACCTGAAATTAGGGCTCCTGTCTTATTTTATTTTAAGAGTAGGAAGAAGTTATTGAGACAAAGAAAGCTTCTGTGTGAGAGGGACAAAGGGGACCTGAAAGTGGGTTGCCTGGCTACCTGCTTTTAAGTAAAGTCCCCTTTTTCATGAAAAATTCTCCCAAAAAGCTTTCACAGCATTTTTTTCTTTTATATCTGTATATCTCACTTCTTGAGATTGATTCTGATTCAGAACACAGATCTCTCTTGCTCCTTTTCCTTTTTGGCTGTTTCCCTGTTGAAAATAAGCACACGTTTCTTCAAGTCTCCAGTGTTCACTTACCGGCATGAGAAATGACCAACACACTTGGAAAGCTGTTTTTGCTCACAAATCCCCCAGGCCCTATAACGCCTAAACCTCCTGCCACTTTATCTAACCAGCTCCACCCGCAGGAGAGTATGTGCAGGAACAGCAGATCCGCCCCCCTGCCGCATTTCCTCAGTTTATTTACAAAACATCTTGGCATGAGAACGAGCTGCTTGTGGTTCCTGTGGCTGATTCTGGGATGGTTTCCTACAGGCGAGGACTGGTCAGCAGAGTGACCTCTCCATAGTTAACCCGTGCACCCCTACAGCAAGGCTCTTTGGTCTTTCGAGGACTCCGACTCCTGACTGTGGAACTTGTTCATGGAATAAAGTGCTTGGTACTAACCCAACATCTCCATGAAGATGCGTTTAATCATGGCAAGGCCTCTCGGACCCTAGCTCTTCCGCCACCAAGCTAAGATGCAGGCAATATGCTGGGATACCTTTGTACTCCTGTGCCTCAATCTTAGCTTCTCAAAGAAATGTGACTTTTTCTTTCTGGCACCCTTAAAGGTCAGTGAAGTTTAAATAGGTACTATGTTGGGAGAGGGAGTCATCCCAAATGCCAGCCATGCGATACACCGGTCAGCTGGCAGTTCCTGTCATCGTGAGTAGTCATAGGAGGTTACATGGTCTCGTCCTGATGTTTATTTTACATGGAATCTTCCTGATGTTTATTTTATTTACAACTGCACATGAACACTTTTTTTTCTTCATGAGTACCGGGAATCAAACTCAAGACCTCACACTTGTCAGGCAGGCACTGAGCACTGAGCTGTGTGCCTGGCCCCTTCATGAATACGCTTACCTCATGCATCAGGGACTCCTGGAAAGCTGGGAGTATGTGTAACAGTGACCATTACTCCAGGCTGACTGTGCAAGTGTACATTTCACTTAAGGAAATAGTGAGAACACTGAGACTAAGAATTCCCTCCCAGAGGACAAAGTATTGAATATAAAGTTCTATAAGTGCTCGCTTATTTTCCATATGGAAATACGGGTAAGCTAAGTCATATTTTCACCAGTACATCAATCTGATCTTCTAATTATTAAACCCAAGTGAGAAGAAACATTTCAGGAAAACATTGATGGGTGGTGAGTAAAGAACATAGTTGCAGAATTAATTTGCATTGGATCAAAGGATAAAATTGTGTTCACTAATAAGCCATCATTGAAAATAATATTCCAGAACTTACCGTTCTCATTCCAGCTAAGCCCTGGTGTGTATTACTATACTTGGTGAAGAAATCTGAGACACGTGCTCATCATCTACTATGAAAACACACAAAAAAACAAACTCATATGTGTTGCTTGCAAGGTGTAAATCAGCACAAAATCACCACTCTCCAATTTTCCAGGGAGCTAATTCAAGAATAGCTTACATATAGCCTTTGTAAATCATGTGAGCCAAATATATTTTTACTTTTCCCAAGCATCAGTTTTATGAACTCTGAAATTAAAATAGTATGGGTACTGGTGAGGTTAATCACCAGATCTCAAAATATGTGCAAAAAATATCTCAACTCATCGATGCCTGGTTACCAGGTCGAAAGCTAATGAGAGAAACTTACGCTGTGCACGAGACATCGTTTAACTTCCATGTCTAGGATTTAACCTTTATTTCTGTCTCCCCAGTGCACCCCAACGTCAGCCAAGGCTGTCAAGGAGGCTGTGCGACGTGTTCTGATTACAATGGATGTTTGTCATGTAAGCCCCGACTGTTTTTTGTTCTGGAAAGAATTGGCATGAAGCAGATAGGAGTGTGCCTCTCTTCGTGTCCAAGTGGATATTACGGAACTCGATATCCAGATATAAATAAGTGTACAAGTAAGTGCCTACACAACCTTGTATTTTTATCTCATCCCTGCGGACTTTTCCAGATGGACCAGGTCCCTAAGATATCTGTGATATTCAATGTTAGGTACATAATGATGCTGATCTGATAATTGGGCTCAACTGTACTTAGACTTAGCCTGCTATCGTGACAGGAAAATTGTCAACTGCTACTGTGACTGACAAAAAAATAAAGCACTTTAGTTTTGTTTTGTATTCTATTTTATTTTATTTGATTTTTTTTTTTACTGTTTTTGTTTTTTGTTTTGTTTTGTTGTTTTGAGACAGGGTCTCGCTATGCGGTTCAGGCTGGCCTCGGGCTCACTTTGTAGCCCAGGCTCATCATAAACTCTGGATGATCCTCAGCCTCCTGAGTGCTGGGATTACAGGTGGTTTTTTGCTTTGTGTTGTAAATGTTAAAGCTGAGGGCATGCTTATTGCTTGCTGCACCCACAGAGAAGCCCTGCAAGTGTCAGTCCCATCGAAGGCCCTGGCCTTGTCCCACAATCCAAGTATTTTATAACTCGAAGTCACTTTAGTTCCTTGGCTTCCAGAAAGGCTCCAGCATGGCAGCTGAAGCGTTTATCTTATCAGTTGGAAATAAACGTTGGAAACAAGCTCTGTCAGCTGGGCCCTGAATGTCTGCCCTCCGTGCTGAAGATGAAGTGACCTTTTGAAACTGTAAATTAGGAAATCTCACACTCTTCTGTGCAAACATCACATGCTGCTGGGCTTCTCTCTCCAAACCCATCGTCCTCCTGTCTGCCGCTGTACAGGGCCTTGTGGGCGCCTCTCAGGGGCCTTCGACTCGGCCCTGGCCAACTGCCGTTCTCCGCGGGCTCCTGCAGCAGCTGGGAGCTCTGCCCACGCCTGTGCCAGGCCGGGCCCCTCTCGGGCCGTTGTGCAGTCTGCTCGCCTCCTCCTCAGGGAAGCACTCCAGGAGCCTCTTACCAAGTTAACCAGCCTCCTCCTTTTATCAGTCCCTTCCCATCTCTTCTTCCTACACTTTTCTGTTGTTTTCCAGAGCGCTTCTTACTCTGAACCAAACTGCCTGGGTTCAAAAATCCTGCTGCCTTTTGTGGTTCTTGGCCAGTTACATAACCATTTCAAGTCTTGGTCATTTGTCAGTAAAATGAGAACCATAGAAAGGGCTCCTTTGTTGGATTCTTATAAAGTTTAAGTAATTTAAGATTGTGCATGCTTGTAATAGTCCTGGTTTACAGTGTTTACCATGTAAAGATCAGCTGTTGCTATTGTGTATTATGTCTCCTTGAATTTGAGTTTTAGGGTGCCTCTTTTCTGCGCTCCTGTTAATCTGTACAAAAATAATACCTGACATTCAGATGAATGTTGAGTGAATAAATGGTCCTAAAGAATAGCACAAGAGGGCATCCCAGTTATTTTGTTAACATTCTATTGGGACATCAACAAGATCATTTAACACAAATGGTGACTTGGTATTATAACCATACTTGATTGTATACATACACAGGTATCTCTCATCTTTAGCCAGCAATTTGTTTAAGTTTTGTGCATTTAGGAATATTTGCATAGATTTTACTGGTTCAACATCTCAAATCTGAGCACTCAAACTTCTGCAGAATAAAGCCATGCTCAAAATGTTTCAGATTTCAGAGCATTTTGGATTTTAGATGTTTGAAAAATGGATGCTTAAATCGCATTACCAAAATTTTTTCATCAGGCAGCCAGTGCAGTGACTTTGATGGCAACAACTGATGTAAATCAACTAAATGACTAGGAGAATCCTTAATTCAGTTTAGCAAAATAACTTGGAAGTCCCAGTTTGTGCTTGACTCAAAAGCTGCACGTGTGTGAAAAACTGGTCCAACGGCAGTTAGCAGATAACGAAAGCATGTTTCTCCTTCCTTTCCTTTCAGAATGTAAAGCTGACTGTGATACCTGCTTCAACAAAAATTTCTGCACAAAGTGTAAAAGTGGATTTTACTTGCACCTTGGGAAGTGCCTTGACAACTGCCCAGAAGGGCTGGAAGCCAATAACCACACCATGGAGTGTATCAGCATCGGTGAGAGACTGAGCTTCAGAGCGTGGATGAGACCCCTCAGGGGAGGCGGGCCCATGGGCCTGCTGGTGCAGCTTCCAGAGAACTCAAAGGGCATCTCCAAGGGCCTCTCTGCCTCTTTATAAAGACAGCGTCTTACAGACACTCACATGCTACGTGTATCATAGTATAGTTTAATACCTACTGGTGCTCCGGACTCTGGGACTCTGATAATTGTTTCCATTATTCTGGTTCCTCCAGGTTTATTGTGTAGTGTTACTCAAAGAAGCTCTGCCTTTGAAGTAGAGTGTGTTACAAGGTCTGCTCTGGGGTAAAAGTTTCATGAAACAACTAGGTCTAACTTAGGCCAGCAACTAAAGTTGTTTTCTGAGGACAAAGGGACATGTCCTCCGATGCAGCCCACAGGCATTTTGCTACCCAGGTATTGGGGAATAAGGAAGAGAGGATTTTGGATTTACTCAAACTGACAGAATGAGATGGCCCAGGGGTCTGATTAATTGCAGGCTGAGTTTCCCTGGAGTGGAGGCCCTCTAGGCAGTATCTGGCTAAATAACAGATCACTGTCGGACTGTATTTTCCTTCTTTTACGTATTGTGCAGCTACTAGAGCAGGAGATGGTGAACACTTGGGGAGCAGATGTTACACCAAAGGGGAAAACAGCATAGAAATACTCTAAGTCCCCTGGGCAGGAACTGCAGGAGCCTTTGATGCTGTCCCTGCTGGGTACACACAGGACATCCCATCAGGTAGGAGACAGTCTCCAGCACTGCCCCCGGGGCCTCAGTGGGGCCAGTAGGAGCCCAGATGCTGGGGTGAAAACTGGAAAGTGGTGGTTTAACCATCTGTACCAACACAGAAAGCCTGTTTAGGTGGTAGAATGAAATAAATACGTAATATTTTAAAGACACCCTTAGAAATAGCTGGAAAACGATCTTGAATCAGTTCATGATGACTTCAGTTAAATCTTTTCATGTCTGCTCAATAAAAAAACACAGAAAAACAACTCAGGAGGCTAGTGAAAGGTACACAAGAAAGCACTTTGAGTTCGTCTCTTCCTAGATCTCCAGGGCTGGTGATTAAAGGTAATAAGTTCCAAACAGTACAAAACACTTTTGTGGAATAGGCAAGCACAAAAATTCAGAACTGAAAGTTTATGGGATTTCTTTATCTAGTAAAAGGACATATATTTAAAATTTCTAAGGTATTGAACCTGTGCCATTTGGACTAACTGCATTCATGTTTTCCTGTCACAGACAGTATTACACACTTGGTACTTTTGGGTTAGTCTTTGAAACTGAATTTCATATCAGTAAAACTAGGACTATTTCTTTAAAAGATTTAAGTACTTTATGTATTTTAAAGTCAGCACTGTCTAAAGGCCGTTTAATTAATCTGACATATTTAGCAGGTACAAGTACCACACTAGTAGTATGAATTGGAACTTTTTGTTTCAGGGCCAGCTTTTTTGTTTATGTTTTGCACCTTAAGTGGTGGCAGACCTATTGTACAAGTGACGTGGGCGCACAGAGCCTGCTGTTGGCATGCGAGCCAAGTCACCCTAGTGTCACCCAGCAGCTGAGCATTGGTACCAGCACCCAGAGGCAGAGTTGGCACTTTGCCATAAGTAAGGTTTTGTTTGCAGTGTGGGCACTTGGTCTCTGAAAGTTTTCCTATCACTGCTGTGTCAGGGTGATTCCCAGATTATCCCAGAATTATTAGGAAAATGATGACCTGCTTCACTATACACAGGAATATGAAAGTCTATCCCTTTAATAAAGAAGAAAACTGAGACAAAGGGAGCCAAAATGTTGGCCTCAAGGACACATTACAAATTACCACTGGCATTGTTAGTACCTGTGCTTTGCTCCCCTCGGGCCATCCACAGAATGTGTCTTTCCCCTTGCTGAGCTCAAAACACCTCATCTCTTGCTTCCTGCTTAGATTTTCCATTGAGCAGAAAGACCATAAACAGAGAAAATACTGCTCTGCTCTAAAGCTGGGGTGAAAGACTCATGTCCTGACTGAGCTCCACCCCACGGTGTTCAGATCCACGGAAGCATAAACAAACAGATGCTGAACCCAATTTTGCAGGAGGAAGGATTCTTCCTCCTTAGTGCTTGAGATACTTATTTCATGCCTAGCTGTCACTCTGTCTTCCTCTAGCTCCTCTTGGAGAAGGGGGTGGCTCCACTAGTCTCCAAGGGACATCATCCACTCTAAATTCCTAGGAGAGAGGAATTCCTGTGGAAACACGCAGTAGGTCAGCAAGAATTACAACAAAATAAGAGCATGGTGTCGAAAGGCTAAAGATTTCTAGGTTTAGTATTGTTCTTAATACAGGAAACAGGACAAATAATCCATGCGGAGTAGTTCAGTTTTGTCTTAATCTTTATGCCTTAACAAAGCCATGCCCCAGTTCCATGCTGTCCAAGAATGGCCTGATAGAACACACATCACCCTTTTTGTCATTAGGATTTTTGGGAAGTTACCATTTTATAAGAAATAAGATTTTCATGATAAAATTACAGCTTTAGTGTATACTATTCCAATCAAAAAATTATCTTGTGGCCTTTTTTTGTTAACTATTAGTTTTTATTATCGTATCTTTTTTTTTCTTTTTTTTGTACCAGGGATCAGACTTACGATCCCGAGCCTGTCAGGCAGGCAATTATGCCACTGAGCTAAATCCCCGGCTCCTATCGTCATATCTTATTAGTTTGAATGTGTCACTTCTTTCAGTGGAATTACAAGTAGAGTCATTAGAATTTCATTTTTAGAAAAGAACTGTATTTTTAGAACCATTTACCTTCAGATCAGACAGCAATAAAACCTGTATCCTATTTTTTAGATCTAGTTTTCTAAAGTTGAAAGTCTATATTTGCCTTTTACTGCCAATATTCTGATCACTTCCACATTAGACAAGTATTTACTAATTAAGTCCTCTTAATTCTGGTAGTAAATTAATACTGGACCAAACTCATCAACTTTCAGTTGCACTTTTCCAGTTACTTTCTTGCAGGTGTTTCATCTTTGTGTTAAAGTTCCACTACTTTTTCATGGTAAATTCTGAGATAGGATATAGGGCATTGTGTTCTCAATAGGGACAAGATTACAATGTGGTCGATGTATACTCTAATCAAAATTATAGAGGTATAATAGAAATGAAGAATCCTTTGAAAGTTGTTCAGCAAAACTGATTTAAGTTCATAGAAATCTGAATTAATTCAGCTAATCATTTTTATTTTAGCCTGTGTTGTGCTAAGTTACCTGAGAGTGACTGAAATGTATGACAAATGGATTTAAATTTCTGTAACATTTAGTTTGATGTTTCTTGAGGCTGTCATCACAAACCATACCCTGCTACAAAGCAAGGAGTCACTAAACCAGAAATCAGCAGAAGGGGTGCTGAAAACTTGTCTTTGTGAAAAGAAGAGTTGAGTAGCTCACTAAAAGAATTACTGTTGGAAGCTGTTACAACTTTTTTTTTTTGGAAATTTTATAGTCATAAACATAAGAATAGCAGCTTCATCAGAAGTGCAAAGTTCTTTTCTAAAACCTGGGATGCCTGTTATTGTAAAGATCACCACATAACAAAGAAGGAAACAAATCTCCAAAAAGAAGCTTCAGAAAGGCTCCACCATTCCTCTTGGGGACCACTGAGTCACATTCTATTCTATAAGCAGATTATTATTCTTCTATAAGCAGATTATTAGCTGAAGCTGACTCAGAATTCCCTTAAAGTAAGTGCTACCCTGAACCATGTCCAGTAGGAAATAATAATTAAGGAGTTTAGCAGCACAGGAGGTAGGAAAGACCTGGATCCATTTTCTGCCCAACCTTTCTCTAGCATAGAGGCTCACCAAGGTGTCCCCAGTACCTGCAAATCAGTAACACCTGTGTTGACAATACCTGGATTTTTGACAAGTAGTCAAAAACTCTAGGGTTGCATCTAGCATTCTGTGTTTCATCAGGCCTGCCCAGGATGCCCATGTGTGCTGAAGTTTGAGAATCAATTCTCTAGCAAATGATTACGACTTCTTTTAAGTACTTACTGATCAAGGATCAGTCAGTAATTGCAGCAGGGCTCTGAAAATCACAAAGCAGTGTAGCTCTAGTAGTGGCAGGGTTACACGAAGGACAGAAAGTCAGCCCAAGAATGTTTACCTGGTGGTATAAAAAAGGTAGATGGGAAAACTTGCGAAGTCTGCCCCTCTCTCTCTGCTTTCCGTGTGAGTCCTCTTGGCTGGTAGTTTCTGCAGGACTTAGCTCAGAGCCTGCCGCCAGCCCTTCCTTCCCCCGCGAGCCAGCTGACACTGAGCCTGCCGTTCTGTTTCAGTGCACTGCGAGGCCAGCGAGTGGGGTCCCTGGAGCCCGTGCATGAAGAAGGGCAAAACGTGCGGCTTCAAAAGAGGAGCTGAAACTCGGGTCCGAGAGATAATCCAGCACCCTTCAGCGAAGGGAAACCTGTGCCCTCCCACGAGCGAGACGAGGAAGTGTACGGTGCAGAGGAAGAAGTGTCAGAAGGGAGAACGAGGTAGGGTGGCTGCGAACCCTCCCGGGCCGTGCGTAGTTCGCTTCTTTTTCAGTTTGACAATGCTGTTCATGTCTGAAACCCTACAAGGCACAGGAACTGAAAGCCACGTTGGTTCTTCCCTTCAGAACAAAGATGTAACTTTTACAAATGCAATCTGCTATCAGAAATTGGCTCTCAAACTGTACTAGAATTTTGAAGCTTGAGGCTATGTTCTAACCATTCAGACCTCTGTCTCTCCTATGATTCATTGCTGGTGTTTGGCAAACTTGAGGGAAATCCCGTAACAAGATCTAGTGCCACATGCTGTGAGACCATGGCAAAAACAGAGTCATCAGCTTCCTTACCTCATTGCCTGCAAATCAAACGAGCACAATTAGATTTCAAGCTTTATTTGCTACATATATACTTATTTTTAATACTGACTGGATGTTCAAATTAAATGACCAAGTCCATGCTTTATAAGGATAATACAGTTATAAATGACGTTCCATCCCCAGGTTTTTAATTGTTTTCCATATTGTACTAGGTTTTTATGGTGGACTACAGAACCTGTGATGTCAGTATTAACCATCAGGACATGGTCTAAAATCTTATGAATGCCAAAGCAAAACACACTGTTCAATCTGATGTTCCATTGAGAAGAACCACAGGTTGTTGACCTTTGAAGCAGCACTTTTCCATCTTTCCCATTTATGTCCCTGGCATCCCTGAATAGTAATGCTGTATGAGCTTAGATAACCGTTGGTAGTTATCTAATGAGCCTATCAGTGATCCCTTTAGTTATTTAATTGCCTTCAGAAGAACCAGCAGCCTGTGAAGTTGGTCCTCCACACTGATTTCATGCACTCATACAGCACAGTTCTAGTAAGTCCTTCCTCCATGGTTTCACATAGTTCTAAACCACAGGGACTCAACACTAAGTAGAGTATTGCTAGAGGGTACTTTTAAGTTGTATTCCAAGCCCAGTGGAAGACTGAGATGTATGAGCGATGATAATAATTCATATAATTCATAGCTTCTAGCATTTATGAACTGTATTTAATGGGAACACAATGGAGAATTCTGTGCAAAGGTAAGAACTGCTTGTATAAATAAGAATTGGGGTCACCCATGCTCGCACAGTACTTTTCATTATATTAATTGGCTATCATCGGACTGTAGAAAGCCTTTTGTTGCCTTAATAATCAAGTAGTATGATAAAATTCATGAAGACAGAGGTTATTTTAAAGAGAACCTCAAAGTTTTATAAATTTGTAAGAGGTTTTGATTAAAATTTAATCTCAGGAACGAAAGTTGGCTAGTGAGAAAGGTCCTTCTGGCATTTGTTACCAATTAATTTAAAACATCTTGGGTTTTAAAAGTTGGATTTGGAAGTCAAATATTTCATCACTCTGCTTGTTGGTATGCTCCCATAGCCCTACATTTATTTATATTTACTAAATTTTCTTAAAATTTAATGACTTACAGGTGGTCTTTGTTCATATTCTTTCCACCAAGATTCGACAGTTCTAATCAGTATTCAGTATACTTTGCTTTTAAAATTTAAGTAACACAAGATTTAGCCAATAGAAAAATTAAATTTTGATACTAATTACATATTCTTTATTTGATTTGATAATGTGGCCTTTTGTTTTGCTAGCACTTCACTTAAACCTTAACACTGAAAGTGTCAGTTCTTAACACTAGCAACTGATAAGATAAACAATGCCACAAGACATTTGAAAAAGTAAGACTTGACAGAAGACTGGGCTTCAAGGTTTCTTTGTGATCTTTTTTTCCCCCTTTCTGGATACAATAACATTTTATATTTACAAAGAGAACTTGATACAATTAGAAAAATATAAGTGTTTATTCCTAAATTTGACAATGCATAGTAAATAGGACATGTAAATCACTTATAAATTCCAGAGCTAGTTCCCCTTTATATATTTCTCATCTTCAATGTGTTTGTTTTAATTTTTTTTCAAATAGCTTAGAAACTTAAGATAGGAAAAAACTGTTTCCCTTTTTGTTATTTCTCTGCCCTAAAGAAAAGATTACTCTTAAAGATTTCATATCAAGCACCTTTATATCAACCCAAAGCAGTAAAACAAAATTAGAACAATGACGTCCAGACACCTTCCTAGGTCAAAAACATCAAGCTTCCCATCAAACAGCGTTACCCAAGTCTTCACTTAGGTTCTGATATATTTTCTATCTACAGATATGAATGTATGTATCTCAGAACTTAGTCTTTGTCTTAAATTTTTGATTGAGGAGGTAAAAGCCACAAACATATGGAAAGAAGACTATCAGGTCAAATTAAGTAGATTTTAATTTATAATTACATGTTTTAATATGTGCTGATATTTCTTATTTTAACTATGGTGAGCAATTTAAAAGATAAAATGATAAAGACATGATTTCTCCTATCATTAAGATAAGTATTATATGAGTTGCTCCTAAATCCTTACAGAGTCATAAATTAAGAAGATTGTTTGCATTTTATTGTTTTAACATTTATAGAAGAATGAAGTAAAAGTTTTCATTATAAAATTTAGCCTGGAATTCTTGGTTTTAAGCTTGACATCTATGATTCCTGCCTAAGAATTTAAGAATACACAGATAAATAACATATTTGGAACAAATGTTGAGCATATATTCAAGATTTTTTTCTAGTATAATTACCAAAAGCAGAGTATCCAGGGAAGAATAAGAAGATCCAGAAATGACTTTCCAAAATGTACGCAAAGAAAAATTTGACTAGAAGGAGATGGTTTCTAGTAACAGACTGGATCATTCTGGTTGTGAGCTGAGTTTATTAACATGTGTGCTGAAGAGGTAAGTTTCTGGTATGTAGCTCAGCAGCACAGCCTCTGCCTGGCGAGCAAGAGGTCATGAGTTCAATTCTTAATACCCCCCCAAAAATCTTATATACATACGTTTTTCTCTGCTACTGCTCTTCTCATACTTAGAATTCTTATAGCAAAGGAAAGTGAATAAATGTAACTTTATAGCACCAAATCCAAATGTTTCTGTAATACATTATTGTTTATACCATTTGGGGTTATTTCCCTTCACTTGACATATTACTTTTTATTCAGCTTTTAATTTACTCATCAATTACTAGCTTGAATAAATTATTTTCATTGCAATTGTTTTTAATAAATTTATCTCGGGCCAGGGATGTAGCTCAGTGGCCTAAGTGCGTGCCTATAAAGCACAAGGTTTTGAGTTCGACCTCCAGTACCAAAAGAAAATGAGAGAGTGACACATTAAGTAAACTTATCTCAATGGAATTATATATTTGAAATGGCAAAAATATGTGATATACATTTTAAGAAATTGTAAACCAGGCATGGTGGTGTATGCCTGTAATCCCAGCACTCAGGAGGCTGAGACAGGAGGACAGTTATGAGTTCGAGACCAGCCTGAGCTACAAAATGAGCTCAAGTCCAGACTGAACTATGTAGTGAGACCCTGTCTCAAAAAGAAAAAAAGAGAGAGAGAGAGATTATAAAGGGTAATAGATAGACCAGAGTCACATAGGCATTAACAATGCTGAAACAAAAGTAAGCAAAAAGTAGGTGTACTTGTAGTAGTTTACATTATTGATTCTTTTAACAAACTAGTGTAATCATCTCAGGTAAGGAGAAGTGTAACAGGCCAGATAGGTGTGTGTGTATGAGTGACCATGTGTGCACATGTGTGTGTGTGTGTTAGTGAAAACAGTCAATATGTTTTTTATTCATGTGTGTATTCCCCTGACATACTGAAGAGAATTTTCTATGGATGGTTTTTAGGGCAGTTCACAAGGGATGAAAGAAATTTCACTCATGGTTAATTTATTAAAAAAGATTTACACTGGGGCTGGGGATTTAGCTCAGTGGCATAAGCTCCTGCCTGGCAAGTATGAGGTCGTGAGTTTGATCCCTGATACCAAAACAATAACAACAACAAAAAGTAGCTGAAAAAGATTTACACTAATTTTGGTACTGTGTGATTTAGAGATAGAAAAAAGCCAGAAAAATCATGAAAGAATGGGATGGACTTTACCTTCTAGGTATATAAATATATTAGTATCTATTCCATCAGAGAACAGAGAAGGAATCTACTTAAAAGTAAACAAAACATCCAGGGATGCTCCAGGGAAGAAATCAGTGTGGAAATTATTATGTTATTGCATTATTTGAATATGTAGTAGACTGTCTACATATCTTGTCAAAATTTAATGTAGTAAAAGTCTGCTAGGCATAAAATAAAGGAAAAGTCTTACAAGTTAAATTGTAAATGGTTGCCTGGCACATGCCTATAATCCCAATAATCAGGAGAATGAGGCAGGAGGATTGCCACTAGTTTGAGGCCAGCCTGCACTACATAGACCTTGTTTTAAGGCTCTCCTTCCCTCCCTCCCTCCCCCATGTGAACACTATGTTTAAAATTACAGCAAGATTTGTTTTTCAAAGTATAACAAAATGACAATGATTCCTTTGCTTCTGGGTTTCGTTCCTCTGTCCTGTAGTTTGTCTTAAGTCTTTTTCACTACTCTGGTGACTTAGAGTTGAAGTTCCTACTGCAAGGGTTTATGTTAGACAGTAATTTAATTCAACACAAGATATTCATGCAAAGATGGATTTATTCGGTCAATATTGTCTGCTGAGTAGACCATGTGTTCTCCTAATTTTCATATCATGTAATGTAGCAGGTCTAAAGACACTTGTTCTCTTTAAGTACCAAAGGACGAGGATTATTTGCTTTCTCCTCACACCTATTAGTAGACTAAACCCTTGCATAGGTCAGAGAAAAGTCAGTAATGTACAGAGCTGTGATCAAAATAACCCAAGAAGCTGGACATGGTGGCACATGCCTGTAATCCCAGCACTCAGGAGGCTGAGGCAGTAGCATTGTTGCAAGTTTGAGACCAGCCTGGGCTACAAAGTGAGCTCAAGGCCAGCCTGAACTACATAGCAAGACCCTGTCTCAAAAAGACAAAAAATAAAACGAAATTATCCTAGAAAATATGGCTCTTAATCAGGGATGGTTTTGCTGCCAGGGAGAATCTGCTAATCATACCGAGGATACGAAACTCTGTAAACTCAATACACTCTTCGTTATCTTTTTTGGCACTAGTCAATTCCCACCCCAAAGCAGTGCAAATTGAAAATGTGGGGCAGGCAGACCACTTGCACCCATGGAAACCTGCACATCCTGAGAAGCTCTGCTAATAAGAACAAAATCCCGGATCCAAAGAGAGATTCTTCTGAATACAAAGTGAACAATCAGCTTCGCTAAAGGTTGTGTTGTAGTTTAAAACATTCCAGTACCACAGACCATGCAAGTATATTTCAAACTCTCAAGAAAGGTAATCTACTGCAGCAAATAACAATCTTTACTCTCATATCAGAGATACAGTCCTTGCTGCAAATGTAGGTATTTTTTCTTAAAGGCTGAGCTCCCTTTTCATGTACTCTCCTCGGGGGGGGGGGGGAGGCCTTCCAGCCGTTCAGCCACTAATTAGCTTTCTGTTCACCAAACACACAAGTGCACCTGTGTCTCATCATAAGCGACTGCCTCGTTCTGCTGAGGCCTGATATGTGCACATCTTCATGGGACACATCACAGTTTAGCACCTGTGCACGACAGCAGTGATCCAATCAAAGTAAGAAGCACTTCTGCCTCTTTAAACACTCTTTATTTTCATGTGTTTGGAATTTCATACTCTTCATTTTAAAATAAATCACGAATTATTTCAACCTGAAGTGAACCCTGTGTGCCACAGAAGCCGAACTGCTTCCCACTCTTTCCCCTCAGTGAACTCCTCTCCGAGCCGCTAGCCATTTCCCTTCTCAGTCTGCCCATCTCTGTTTCACTCCGTTCTCCGACATAAACTTTTTTTGTCATTTTTTTTTGGCAGAATTGAACTCGGAGGCTTTGTACTGAGCTACAGCCCGTATTGTATTCTTTAGTTTGAGACAGGGTCTTGCTCAGTCACTGAATGAACCTAGATTGGGCCCGAACTTGTGATTCTTCTGCATCAGCTTCGCAGACTGCTGTGATGAGAGGTGTGCGCCACTGTGCCCAGCTAAGATCAACTTTCTGATACAGTCAGTCACTTTTTTATAAGTCATAAGTGGTTGAATATATACAGTTTCCTATGATTCGGTATCCTTTAAAATTTCATTCCTAAATGTTTTCAAATGTAAGAACTACACCTATAGTAGTAATTCTTTTGGGAGGGTCTTATTTCTAAAGATGAAATGATGACAGTTTGTGCAGGGTGCAACCTGTTTAACTAATAGGCTTTTAGTGACAGTATCAGGGTCCTGTTGCCTTTGAG
Organism: Hydrochoerus hydrochaeris; assembly: GCA_004027455.1. Lineage (NCBI taxonomy): Eukaryota > Metazoa > Chordata > Mammalia > Rodentia > Hydrochaeridae > Hydrochoerus > Hydrochoerus hydrochaeris. The sequence goes on from PVLA01002070.1 coordinate 240,461, forward strand.
TGTCATAGGCCCTATTACCCTGTATTTATTTCCTGTTTCCAAAAAAAACAGGCTTTATCTCCAGATCCTTTTCATCGGTTGTTTCATTATATTCTACAACTCTCACTGCCATTCCTTGCCCTGCGACTCCAGTTTAATCATTAAAATGTCATCAGCTTGCAAACTCAGTACACACTTAATCAAATTTAATATTCATGCAGGTGTGAAATCTGCAGCTATTACACTGCATAGCTTCAGGGTAGAGTCCCACTCTTACTGTTCTAACACTGCCATTTCGATGGCAGGGTCCCCGTGAGGATTCTCTGCTGCCCATGTTTGTGGACCGCAGATTAAACCACAGTTATGTGTGGACAGATAAGCTCTCCTGTGTCATAAAGCAAAAGCACTACAACCAGCACCTGGCTGGCTGTAGAAAACTGTGAAATGACAGTTACTAGGTTTCTTACTCAGTTGCATTTCACAATCCCATTGAATATTCTTAAACCTGTCAGTGTAAAGATAAAGCTCTGCAGAAAATAAGAAAAATTTTACCTTATACATTATGGTCCTAGGTTGATAACCATTTTCATATTTCAATCAGCAGTCATTACTTCTATGACAAAGGCAAAATTTATATCATTACATTTTATAGGCTGAAGTTTGGAAAATGTTATCCATGGCAGTCAGAATCCATGTGGGCACATTACAGTGCTAAACACTTGTGTTACTCCTATTCATATAGCCCCTGTCCTCCTGCGGCTGAAAGAGCACTTGTAGTCTTTGCTGTGCTGATTTGCACCTAGCACTCCTATTCTAAAGTAACCATTGTCCTCAGTGAGCCTTGCAAATGCCTGTATTCTCTGAGCTTTCTTTTCCATGATGTTTCTAAATTTCTACACCTTTACAGCCATCAGTGTGTTTCACAAAACACACACTGGTCAGGCCGTGGACTGGAGCCCTTGTGGCTTTACCCAAAGCCCTCTCCAGCCTTCAGCAAACATGGATCTCACTTTTGTTTACATCCCATGCAGGAAGGTTGTTTCTGTTGGCTTTTGCTGCGTAACAAATAACCTCAAAAACACAGAAGCCTGAAACAACAACCACTTATTTAACAATCTCTGGCTGGGTAATTTAGGCTACCAGGCAATTCTGACCTTAGCTGGGATCCCTCACATGGCTGGGTAGATGAGGCCTGAAGAGACCGAAGTGGCGATGCCTCTGTCTTCATTAAAACAGTGAGGGGCTATCTAAGGGCTCCAAGCAAAGAACAGCAGTGGTTCCTCTTGAGAGGAGGCTGAGAAGTGGCACATTCTGTGTCCCCATGCTTCTGTCAGCCTAAGCTGGTCCCAGGATGATGCCAATCTTGATTCAAAAGGTGGAGAAGTAGACTGCACCTGTTGGCAGGAGAAGCTGCGACATTACCTTGCCAAGTCCTGTGCTGGGCAGGGAGCAGTGGAAGGTTGTAATCATTTTTTTTTTTTTCAATCTACCATCAAGGTCTTTCTCTTGCTTGCAGTGAGATGAACGTGATTGCCTGATAGTTCAACAGTCTCTTACTGTCTGAGATAATTGTCCTTCCCTTGGTGAAAACAGTCTTTGGTTTATGCAGGAGATGTGCAGGATATCAATTTTGTCCTACTTTCCACTCTGTGATGGGCAGAGAAAGAAGGGAAAACAGAAAGCCAGGCCAAGATACACACTCACGTGCTTGACAAATATTGATTAAAGCGCCAGCCGTGTGCTAGGAACCCTGAGGTACTAAGGATGAAGAAATGAACAAAAAAGAGGAGTCCCTTTCACCCTCGGCCTTACAGTCACAGTTTAACCTTACTCCAGAAAGGAACGAGCAGCTTACTGCAGCAAATATCTGTGCCGACAGTGCGTTTTATGGGTAGTACCACCAGCATCATGGGAGCTTACTAATGCATTTATGAAAGACATCTGTTTATGTTGGCAAACACCGAACATGTCTGCCTATGTTTTCATTTCACCGTGAGGCCAGTATAGGCACTCGTCCTGTGACCACCGTGCTGGTGGGCTGCTGTTTGCTCCTGAGATGGCACAGTGGGAGAAAGCTGCAGCTTGCGGCTGTGGAGCAGAGCAGACTTCATGGGGCCGTTAGAGAAATGACTCCAAGATCTTGATTCCGTGCACAGCCTGTCCCAGCCAGCGGAGGTCCCTGCCAATGAGCGCTCCCTGGAGAGGCTCCGGACGGCATCAGCATAAATTTAAATCCTGGACCCCCAGATATAGTTTGGAAAGGGCCTCTGGTCCTTCACTAATTACTAAGTAAACATTTCTCAGCAAAAAAGACACTTCCTCCTTTCAGGCCTGTCCTCTCCACACCCATAGCACAGTCACTTCTGGAAGCTGCTGGTGTGGCTGAGACCTCTCTGGCACTGTCGCACCCCGCATGTGAAGTCAGGAAAGAATTATTATTCTTCTCAGGATTGCCATCTCGTTTGCTTACGGCCTACTCTGGCCACTCTGGGAGCCTTGCTGGCTGACTGTGTCCATGCTGCAGGCTAGCAGACAGGACAGGAGACCTTCTACTTAGGCTTCCAAGAGGTGTCACCCAGAAAATGCCAGCGGGTTACAGTTAAGTTCTGTGACATCGCTGAGAAACATTCTTAAGCTTGGTCATGTTAAAACCATACCTTTTGGGGCACTGTAAGAAGAATTCACCATTCAGATGGTTTACTCCTTCTGTGTGGCTGTGGAAGCAGACTTTAACCGGAACAAGGTGTATGTTCTAGTGATGGACAAATCCAAGCATAAATCCAGCCTCATGTCCTGCACCAAGAAGTTACCATTAATAACGTGACGAAATGGAGGTGAAGGGAAGCCTCAAAAGTTCTTCACCCGCAATCTTCTCATCCCCTACCAGTTACTTCTCTATTTTTTTTCCTTTCTTTTTTCTTTCTTTTTTGTCTTTTTGAGACAGGATTTCACTATGCAGTTCAGGCTGGCCTGTGTTCACTTTGTAGCCCAGGGCTCGTCTTGAGCTTGCAATCACCCTCCTGCCTCAGCCTCCTGAGTACAGGGGTTACAGAGGTGTGCCACCATGCCCAGCTGTTCTATTTCATTTTCAGTTCAGTCCCTTTTAGCTTTTTTTTTTCAAAACACCCTAAATTAAAAGTACTTACACTATTTCTGTCTGATTTTTAGTTTCTCTAGAAATTATTCATATGATAAATTCAATAATGAACAAGAAAAACGAAATAATGCATTCCTCATTAACAGTCCTTTTTCAGCATTCTCGCTGTTACACTTTTTGTGTAACAGTTTATTTTGGTTGAAAATGACAGATTACCTTAAGCAAAAGGAAAACTATCGGCTTTAGGTACAGGTTCATCTAAGTGCCCAGAATTACTGGGTCCATCTCCTCCATTCTCTTTCAACTCATCCTGCCTCCAGTTCTCTCTGTTTCAACGACTATTTGCCCCTGCTCCAGGCTAAGTCTCCAGTTAGAAGGAAATCTGGATCTGAATGGCCACAGGTCTGTTTTCCCAGGGCTTCCAACTGAAAAGGCTCCTGTTCTCTCTTCCCCAGGGCCCATTCTCCCAATCACATGAAAGGATTCCAGTTGCCCCTGCTTGTTCACATGTTCTCCCCCTGAGCCAATCACTGTACTGGGAAATTAGCGTCTTGTGACTGGACCACCTAAGTCACACACCTACAGCCAAACCCAGGGACCAGTGTGGCCTTTGAGAGCAGAAGTTCTATTTAGAAATAAAAGCATAGGTGTAAGTGACTTTCTTCTAAAGAAGTGAGAGGTTTGATGTTCTCAATTAAGCAATAAAGAGCAAACAGAGTTTTGAAATCTGCTTCAGACTAGATATTCACATCCAACATAATGCTAATGATATTTTAATTGAACCATTTTTTCTAGAAACATTTTATGGGAATAAACTGGCTCCCAGTGAATATAAATCAAATCCACTACTCCTTTGAATGGTTTCTGGGACTGATTTATTGTTGAGGGCTCAGAAGAGTCATGCTTGGTCCCTTCCTAGCTGCTGAGCACTCTGCGCAGTTGCGCCAGGGTGGGTAATGACCTCTTGCTTGATTGTGCACCAGGCCAATGGAACTTGAAGATTAATTCAGACTAATTACTGAACTCTTATGTTTATATTATGCATACACCACTGGGTCATAGCTCCGGACTCTGGGAGTCCAGGCTGTCATAATTGAAAAATATGTCTTGTAAAGAGTTTTTGTTTATTTGTTGTTTCTGCTAGAAGAACTTGTTTTTCTTATTTTTGTAATGAATCAGACTTAGGGAAGAGTTTCTAAACAAAGTCCACTGACATTTTTTCCATGTTAAGACAAACACGCACATTTTAAAATGAAATATTCCTTGTACTGCTGCATTCTCTGAAGGCTAATATCCAAATAATTACTTTCCATGCTTGTTAATAATATCACATTGTGGGCATAAAATGCTATGGTAAACTCATACTTTGGAAATAATAATTTCTAACTCCTAAAATAAAACAGAGAAATCATGTATGTACTTCATATTAGCAGTTATAATCTAATTGTAACTGAGGAACAAAAAGCATCCTCTAATTAATAGTAACCTACTTTTTTGTAGTGCCATTAGTGCAGTGCTCACTGGCTAAGTACTTTTTAAGGAGTACGGATGCATGGTGCTGAGATATCTCTTATAATGGGTACAACTTGCATACATCTTATATGCTCCGAGGAACTTTGTTTTACTTTAAATTTTGTTCCAATAAGTAAGACATAGTAGACCACACTTGATCTTAGCCAGAAGGCTACAAATACTAAGGTGTTTCCTAGGCAAATCGCACTGTAGTTACACTTGCCTGCCTTGCTAAGTTTTACTTTGAAATGTTTGCGAGAGCAGAATTCTATATTTAATTGTAGTACCCGAGCCCACGGCTTCTGACCATGTCAAGTTTCCTTAGTGCAGCTCCTCTGGCTTTACCATCCTTGTCTTCCATCTGTAATGTCCTCTCAGTTTAAATAAGAAATATCTGCTCATAGCATCATCATTTCTCTTCATGTTCACCAGAAGGAATGTTTGATGTTTGCACCGTCAGCATAAGGAACCCAAAAAGCCGTAGAAAACAAAATCATCTCAGTTCGATGACAAGTTTTTCATTCATTTTGCTTCCTTGTTTTGATTTCACAAAGCTAGGATTTAAATGTATCAATGTACATGGTCTTGTCACAAAATCAAAAAGTGGAAAAGCAATAAAAGAGCAATAATCTGTCTGTCAGATCAGTCCCATCCCACAAGAAAAGTTATGTTAAAGGATGTCGCGTGTCCTTCTACATTGTTCCTCTGCCTATGACAACATACCTCTATAGAAACATTTTTCCATATAGAATTTTCTTCTAGAAGGCACTTGGCTTATTTTATTGTTTCTCTAAGAGAAATGAGTATCCTTCTCCCTCTGTAGTGTGTGTGTAGAGCGAGCATCTTTCTGGTTTTAGCCACCAGCACAAGCAGCTTCCAATTCATGCTTTTCACAGCTGCAAGACGTTACATTCTATGAAGAACAATTTATTCCACCAGTCTGCAGTCCATTGACTATAAAATTGTTTCCTGTGTTTCTTTTACTACTACAATAAACATCTCAACTGTGTCAATGAACTGATACGTTCGCTTATCAGCAGTGAAAGTGGTAGCATGTGACAGCCCTCAGAGCACAGGCCTTGGCACCTTCGCTTTCAATTATTGTGTCGTTAACTGGCTCTGAGACTTGAAATTAAATTACTTAGCCTCTATATACCCTGTTTTCCTCCTCTGTTAGGTAAGGATCAAAGTAGCCACCTCACAAGGTTGGTTAGGGGGCAGGAGTTGGGTATAAAACTCTTATGCTTGTGCCTAGTAAGTTCCCGGTAATTATGCATTTTAATATAACATAGCACCCCAAACACTGGATGAATAAACAGAAGATAGTTACATTTTCAGTATTAATATGTTCTGTCAGGTCATCTTTCAAAAGGTTTTTTTTAATACTTGACACTTAACAATGCATCAGAAATGCCTGTGCCCTTTGACTCTCACCAGGGTTGAACTGATCAGTCCTTGAAGCTCTTGGCAATCTCACGAATTAGCAACTGATGCTTTGTTGTCTTCTAGAAATTTCCCAGACTACTGATACTACTATGTGTTTATTGGTTATTTTGATTTTTATGAGTCCTTATTTCTATTTTACTCATTTTCTAATTTTTCTATTGAGTAAAATATAGCAGTTGTAGGCACTCTTTGTGTAATAGGGACAGTAACCTTGTGTCATGTGTAAATATTTTCTTAGACTGTTATTTACCTGATTATACCTATGGTGAGTTTTGCATAATTAAATAATAACATTTCCTTCTGTAATGCTGAAGTTTTAACTTGTTAGATACTGTACTCTGAGGCATGGTTAGTCGTTCAATGAACATTGATTAGCAGTAGTTACAGGCTAGATGCAGTGCGGAACACACCAGTTTGTGTTTATGTACGTGTGTTATGACCCTTATCTATATGTAGGGCTATGTCTTTCCCTATATCCTCATAAACTTACTTCTGTCTCCACCACTGTTGTAACTAAGAAACCGTAATTAGAACTAATCTTACTCTAGATTTCCTCCTCTAGTGTAATAATAGCAACATATCAGAGATCAGAGCAAGAATCAGGAAGTATTTTAGAGGAGGCCTGGTCATCAATTTTATTTTCCATCTTTTTTGTAATAAATGACATTAAAGAGTGACTTTGCCCATATCACAAAGCAGGCAGGGGCAGAAGAGGAACCTGTACTTTGTGCTTCATGTCACACTGCTGTGTGGACACTGCATTTTTATTGATTAATTGATTTTTTGTCTTTCTGAGACAGGGTCTCACTATGCAGTTCAGGCTAATCCTGAGCTCACTTTGTAGCCCAGGCTGGTATCAAACTCGCAACGATCCTCCTGCCTCAGCCTCCTGAGTGCTGGGATTACAGGTGTGTGTCACCACACCCAACCCTATTTTTAAAAATATAGTGGATACATAAAAACAATACATATTTATGGGATACCATTTGATAATTTCACCACTGTTTCAGTAGCCTTATTTTTAAACAGCAAAGAGTCACTTACTTGAACTATCCTTCACTGCCAAAATGGGAAATACTTTCCCATCAATGAAATGGGTTTTTTAGCAGTTTATTCACACTGCCTGGGGTGAAGTGGAGTCTGGAAAATACATTTAAGCATAAAGAAAGTTTCCCTGGATGAGGTGGTTGCAAAGGTTGCTCAAAACAGGAGCACAAAAATGGGTCATGGAGGAACAAATGTAAGAAAACAGGTCAGAGAAGGCTTCTTTTCTTTCGAAAAGAAGGGAATCGAGCCTGGAGCCTCAGTATGCTAGTAAGCTCTCTACCACTAAGCCCTTCATACATTTTATTTTATACAATTTACTAAATTGGCTTTGAAACTGTGATGCTCCTGCCTCGGCCTCCGGACGAGCTGGGGTTACAGGCAATAAATAGCACCAGGAAACAAACAGCACCATATATACTGAGGTGCAGGGCTCCATGTCTGTTTCTTAGTTTTCTCCTCAAGTTTGCATTCACCTACACTAATGTACAGAAATGGCTCTTCCTCATTTGTCATCTACAGCTGTAAAAACAGGACCAGCAGATGTAATTTTGTAACATTCTTACTAGGTAACTAAACCCACAGCCCTATGCTGTGGTGAGGTATAATGCATGCCACTACATTATTCTGAAGATCCACTTTACTGCGTCCCCAATAATCTCCTGGCACAACCTTTTTCAGGATTTCTGTCACTGGTTCCTCTTTTTTAGTAGTCTATGTGTGCAGTACCTAGTATTTATGTTCTACCAGCATATCTAACCCTAATTCCTTTTCACCCCATTTCCCTCCCTCCCACCCCATCTCTTGATTCTCTTCCCTTTTGGGAAAGACCTATTTCCCTACTTCCTATTATCACTTGTATTTTGCTCCTTATTTATAACGTGTGTGTCTCATATAAAAGAAACCATGAACTAGTTAAGCTTGTGTCTCTGATTTCACTCAACATACAGCCTCAAGGTGCACCTATTTCCTACAAAGTTTATCTTTCTTTTTGAAAGATACCCAGAAGAGGAATACCTGGGCCAGTTTCAGTTTTTTAAGGAATCTCCATACTGATTTCCACAGTGGTTGTACCAGCTTACGGTCCCACCAACGGCACAGAAGGGTTCCTTTCCCCCATGGCCTTGCCACTCTTTGTTATCGTTTGGTTTCTGGATGAAGACTTTTATTCTTTCTGAGGTAACGTGGAATAGCAGTGTTGTTTAATTTGCATTTTTTCTAATAGTGAATGATGCTGAGCATTTCTAAATATATTTATTGGCCATTTCTATTTCTGCGATGTGTCTACTCGTTTCATTTACCTATTTTTTGGCTGGGTCTTACTGTGGGAGATCTAATCTTTTTTTTTTTAGTTCTTTATACATTCTAGATAATTATTTTCTGTCTGAGGAATAGCTGGCACAAATTTTTCTCATTCTGTATTTTTTTTTCACTCTGTTGGTTTTTTTTTCTTTTGCTACGCAAAAGCTTTTTAATTTGATATGATCCCATTTGTTAATCCTTAGGAAAATTTCCGGTGCAATTGTTGTTCTATTTAGAAAATCTTTGCCTATCCCTATGACTTCAAGAATTTCATCTTCCAACAGGTTACTGTTTCTGTTTTGATATTTAATCCATTTTTGTTTTCATTTAGAACATGGGGAGATATATGGGTCTAGAGTCAATCTTCCACATGTGCATAGCCAGTTTTCCCAAACTATTTATTAAAGATTTTTTACCTTTCACCCTGAGTATGTTTTTGGCCCTTTTGTCAAAAATCAAATAGTTGAATGAATGTTCTTCAAGTTGTTTCTGTGTCCTGTATTCTGTTCCATTGATCCTCTTGTCTGTGTGCTGCTGCCATGCTGTTTTTATCACTGTCTCTTTGTTATATATTTCAAGTCCATGATCGTGATGCTTCCTGCTTTTGCTATTCTGGGTCTCTTCTAGTTCCATATGAATTTTAAGATTGTTTTCTCCTGTTCTGTGCATAATGCTGTTGTTATTTTGATTGGGATTGTATTATCTATATGTCAATTTTGGAAGTATGGCTACTTTGACTATATGGGTTCAACTTATCCAGGAGCAGGGGATATATTTCCATTTTCTGATGTCTTTTTCCACTGCCTTTTTTCATAGCACTGTAGTTTTCATTGTAGAGATCTTTCACTCTCTTATTTATGTTAATTCCTAAATAACTTTTTCTTGGTGTTATTGTGAATGGTGCTTTTCCTAATTTTCTCAGTGAATTTTTTTCTGCAGGAATGCTAATGACCATTGTGTGTTGATTTTTGTATCCTGCTACATTATTGAATTCAGCTATTAATTTTAAGTCTTGGAGTCTTATGTAAAGAGTCATGTCATCTGCAAATAATGATAATTTGACTTCTTTTCTATACACAATTTTAAATTTTTTCTTGCCTAATTGCCCTTCCTAATGTTTCAAACATGATTTCAACAGGAATAATGAGAGTGGACATCCTTGTTTCTGACTTTAGAAGAAAAGCTTTCAGTTTTTCCCATTTAATATTATGGCCGTAGTTTTGTCATAAATGGCTCTTATCAGATTGAGATAAGGCCTTCTGTCTCTATTTCTTTCAGTGTTATTATCATGAATGAATGTCAGATTTTATCAGATACTTTTTCTATATCTGTCAATCATGAAATAATTTTTTCCTTGCTTCTGTTCACGTGATGCACTACATTTATTGATTTATGTATGGTGAGCCATCCTTGCATCTCTGGGGTGAAGTCTACTTGGTCACGATGTATGATCTTTGTGATGCTTCACTGCATTCTGTTGGCCAATATCTTGAGGATTTTTGCATCTGTAGTCATTAAAGAGACAGGCCTGCAACTTCCCTTTTTTGGTTTGTATCTTTGTCTGGTTTTAGAATCTGTGGTCCCTCCTGTTTTGATTACTAAATACAAAATCTAAAACACTAAGTTGGAAACTGGATTTAAGTTGGATATGACTGTAGGGAACTACTCTGAAAACTTTTTACATAATCTCTTAGGAGGTCAAATTTAGAAAAATCTCAGCTGCTATACTTGGATTCCATGAGCAACTCGCCATTTATAAAATATTAATAAATGGCAGATGACAGATGTTTTTTGCTTAACTAAAATGTGTGTGCAATCCTGATTTTTTGTAAAACTTAGTGTCACACCAAAGGACTTGCATACATATTGAAATATTGAAAAAACAAAACTACAAATGTGTGACCCAGAATCTTCTTATTCGAAGCACCTATATATTTCCATAAGCAACAGAACTATTTTGATTTCACTATGTTAAACAGTAAATTCCATGAAACTCTATTCTTTTGAACTAAAATTTCTGTTTTGTAAGCCCACATTTTTCTAGAAAAAAGACTTATGAGTCATTTTATGTATAAATATACAACATAACACACAACACAAACCCACACCCACACGCATATTTAATTGTTGATCTCAAAGTCTGAAACCAAATTGTTTAACAAATGCGGTTTTCACAATCAGAAATTTAAAAAACTGAATAACCAAATGGTGAGTTGATTTAGGTTCTTACATCCCACTGAATCTGAGTAAGTAGTAACAGTATTTACTCACTTCTGGGTACAATAGTTTTGTTACCTGTTTGTATAATTCTGGAAAACTGATAAGATGCTTAGAATAGAGATAATTTCCAGTTATCACAAGGGAAGTAAAATAGTTTTGCAGGACCATTAATCATAGACTAAAAATCATCCCCTCCTCTTACCAAAATAAAGAGACAGGAAAATAATTTGCTTAGGTTATATGTGTTCCTCAACTATATTCATCACCTATAACCATGTCTATTAACATGGATTCTTTTCTAACTGTACTGTGATTTAATATTATCTGTTTAATTCTGGGGAGTTTTACATAATTATTTTAGTGTTTTAAATGTTCTAGACATATATGCATTATTGCAATCAACTGCATTTTAAGGATGATGAAAATGAGGCTTTAAGTGTGAGTAGTTGACTTAGAAATATGAAGTAAGTGGCAGCCGCATGATCAAAATCCAGAAATAACTCCAGGTTTGATAAGGTATCAAGCTACTGAGACTGAAAAGAATACATAAAAACTCCAAGAGCGCCAGCCCATAGTGGAATCATTCCTGATTCCAGCCTGCATCTTTTGACTGTTATTTAACTTCCTTTCACAGATTCCAGCTGATGACTTATTTCTATCTTCCTGCCCTTTTCTAATGCTGCCCTTGTCCCATGAGTGTCAGTATCATCCATTATTTCCATTGTTGTTGGTAGTGATAAAAATGAGAACATTCTATTTCTATCACTAAGTCTGCTCAGTCTGTCTGTCTTACAACCATGCTCTTGTTCAGAGAACAAACTTGATCATCGCCAAATTGGTGTTTCCTCTTTTTTTAAATCATCCTTATGCTGAAAAGCCAAATTGTTTTCCTCAATGGCCAGCATCATAGCTAATTGCGGTAAGTGGTTTTGTTAGCAGTATCATGTTGTCTAAACAAAGACTGTCAGTCAACACAGTCAGAAACCCTGAGGCTGAAGGGCTTTATGCAATTTTCACAGGGCTCTGATTGAACACAAATCTAATAAGGATTCTCACTGGCCTTCTAAAGAGGTTATGAAAGTTAACCCTGCATCTAACTAATATTAAATAACCTACAAGACAAAAAAGTGAAATTTGCTTAAAAATGCATTTAGAAGTCTGGATTTTCTTTTCGATTTATGAAGCATATATGGACACCTAGCTGTGATGTGAATCAGTGGACACCCCAGACACAGAGTATTTCACACCCCAGGGGGCCACTCAGCATGAAGCAGGCTGTGAGTGGGTGCAGGTCCAAGAGCGAACATAACGTGCATGTGTGATAAAAGCAGATGCAGCTCGACTCCGAGTTTGCACGGCTATATGGAAAAGGCACGTGCTGCTATCAATTGCTGTAGGCATCTGCTAAAGACACACAAGATTCAGGCTCAGAAAACGCAAAATGTTCCCTAGAATATTATAGCTTAATGTTGGACACAAGGGAAATTGTCAGTGGACAGAGCATGTTGCAGTCTAACATTCTAATTGTATAGTGTGGTTATTCTTACAGGCAGAAAAGGAGTATTAAACTGTTTATTTAGCAGTGTTATTATTAGATACCTATTTATGTCCTTTAGCTTAGTTTGTCAAATTCAGCCTATTTCTGATGGCACACACGCTTGTCCTACCTTGATTTAACAAAGGTGTAAAATTTTAAAGCAGCTTTCAGATACTTTTTAGACATGAACTACAGCTCACAAAATAGACTTAATAGGGATGTGTTTTCTTTAAATTATATAGAGATTTTTCTGAATTATGATGTGGTAAGAATCTACTAGTGGTCATTAAGCCATCTAAACCACTTGAAACATAATTAGGGACTTGAAAATCCTAGGTTGGCCTAATGGAAATTAGAACCAATTTTGTGGTTGCAATTTTGGCATTGCCTGTGTATCTTTATAAACACTGCATTTAGTATAGTTTCGAAATGGTAGCATTCTTCCTGCAAAGAAGACCAAGAGGTGTGAAAAGAGAAAAAAGATGTTCAGAAATTATTCCAGAAACTGCTCGTATGCTAGCTTTGATTATTTCAATGCTACTGACCTATAAGAAGATAAGGACTAGCTTTCATTCTGACCTCAGTGCCATCATACTGTCCACAGCCACAAGAATGAAAGTAGTCTTACTTTGTTTTCCTCAGTTCAAGTACGTGTCTACAACATCGATACCCAGGCAATAAGTTCATTAACAGTAATATGCATGGAATCCTAGAACTGGAAAGACAGTTGCCAACACACAAAAGCATTTCAGTGTTTACCTTTTGCTTTCAGTAATTCATTTGTCACTTACACATCTTTCCGTAACATGAGTTTTATGTTGATTATGGGTTTTCCTTCTGCATCTGTCCTTTGGTCTACTTTATCTTTGTTTTGATAGTTTGTTTGGTTTTGTTCATTGTTTAATTGAGAAAATAGAGTTCCTATTTTGGAGATAAAGTCCCAAAGCTCATTATGTTGTTTTGTTTATTGGAAGACAGTATGTGTCTTCCAGAATATTAGAACCCAAAAAACCCAAAAGAATAAGAGCTTTGCTAGTCAGAACTACAGAACATGTTTGAAAGACAAATAGTTGAGCTACATTCTTCATTTGCATATGGTTTGTCTCTTGCTGCCAAGTGGCAATTGGATGACAGTTTTGCTCACCGAATAATACACTCTAGTGACACTGATGTAGTTTGTAAATGAATATAAAGTGCTAGAAAACTTTATATTTTTGATCACATTAAGTATCAAATATTTGTTCAGCATTAATTTGCTTAAGGAACTCTTGTTTCTCTTTAACAAAGCTGCACAGATTAACTTTAGCACCCTGGTGCCTTTCCTTTGAAAATCATAAGCTCCATAAACTTTCACTGATTTTGTTATTATCATCCTGATACCTATATCTCAGACTGAGCTCAGTCTGAAAGCTAGCAATAATGGATCAAGAATGAAACCTGGATATTCCTAAACAGTATATTCTTGAAAACTATCTCAACAAATTTCTACTAAGTAGAGACACATTAGGTTGAATAAGGACATGCATTGCTCACCAAAGTCTAAGATTCATCTCAAGGTTTTTCCCTATAAGGACTGTATATGTATCATCAAAAACAGGATGATTTTAAAACCCTCACAGAGTGCCCATATGAAAATAATATGCCGTTGGATGCTCTGTAACATTAAACAGATCCAGACAAAGATAAAAATTTTGGAGTATTTTTGCAGCCTTGAACACCATAAAAGAAGGTCTGTGACCTTAATTTTACCTTAACATTGTCTTCAGCATTTCATATTTAATTACAGTGGATTACTCACCAATATAATAAACACAGATTTATGGGATAATTTAATGAATTTAATGCTCTTAGAACAAATAAAAACCACCCAAGAGGAGCTCACCAAACCTGAGCTTGTCCAGATTGCATTGGCTGAGAGGAAGTGGAAGATCGTTCATCTCCAGGGGCTGTGCGATTAATCTCAGAGTGGGAGTTGAGGTGATGATGAAGCAGAAAATGAAGCCAGAGTACAATCCTGTAACAAAACGGGTTGCAGCGCCAGCGTCAAGGAGCTTGTTATTTCCTTTTTTTTTTTTAAATAGCCCTATAATACTCAGTCTTACTGTTGACTTCCCTAAACTGTAAAATCTCATCTGTTTAACTATTTAGCATGATTATTTTTGATATGGTCAAACATTTTTAGAAAATAAGATTTTAAAAGAATATAGTGATAATGTGTGTGTGTGTGTGTGTGTGTGTGTGTCTAGGAAGAAAAAAGACATTTTACCAGAAAGTAATTCAAGATGAATTTGTAATAATTCAGGGTGTGGACAATGATAAATTTGAAGATACACTTTGAAGAAATACTCTAGGAATATATATGTATATACATATACATATACATATATATGTGTACGTATATGTGTGTGTGTGTATATATATATATATATTTCAGAGTTAATCTTCTGTTCAAGTGATAGGTGTTACAAACTACTTGAAAATATTTGGTCATCAATTCTTGTAGCAGAATTATTACATTCTTGATAATCTTAATTTTTCTGTAGCAGCAAACTTTTGTTTCCAAGAGACACCACCTATTTTTCTCCCCCATCATACTGAGTCTGAAACCTTACTTGTTAAGCTAAGAATTCTCTGGAAGCCTGTTCTTCCTTAGTGCTAGATCCCTCCTCTCACACTAAAGAGAATTCTGTCCCGGGGCGGCCGGTCTTTGGATTCTTAGTGTGATGTACCACGGCTGATGGCCCATGAAAGTGACTGCTAAGTCTACTGCTCACGTCAGTGTTCCCACTGGGTATTTTACTCATTTCTTGGAATTTAAAAAAATAACAAATAACCAACAAATCATCGAAAACCGTAACATGTTGCCCAATTCTTGGGACTAAGCCAATGAAAAGAAAATCTGCTTAAGTGTTGCAAATGTGAATTTGCAGTGTTTTAAGCTACCAAACCATACCTAGTGCTCATCCATGGCAGAGTTGTACCTCAGCAGCCCGAAAGAGGCACGTTCAACTGTTCGCTGCCAAAGGAGAGTTGGCTTCTCGGAATCAGCTTTCTACCCACACAGGCAGGGGCTGAGTGTTCGACCCTGAGAGAGCAGAGGGTAGCACACTATGAGGATGAGGATTGGGAGGCAAACGGGATTGGAACTGATCTGAGGCTGGCACCAGACGTTTAGCTGCAATAAGTGACAAACATGGGCCTTTCGGTCCCTATTTGAACTGGTGGCAAAGAGTGGCCATAGAACAATATGCACTCTAAGAGCAGGAAGAGTAAACAGAAAACCTAAAATGGTTAAACCAGGATTGCAGCTTTTAAAATGTCAGTTGAAAAGATTTGTGTTGACTTTCTTTTTATAACTTGAGTAAAAGGATTGAAAGACAAAAGAGGAAGGGACTCGTGAGAAGCCAATTTTTTTTTAAACACATCTGTTTGTTTTTCCTCAAAAGTAAGTTGTAAATGCTATCCAGAGAAAGGAGTCAGAGAGAGCCAAATAGTGGACTTGAAATTTTTGTTTTTGTTATTGGAGTTTGTTTGTTCCAAAAAGAGAATGGAGTAGTGAATTGTATCACATTAGAGTGGTGAAATAATTTTATCATATTATTATTAACCTAATAATTTGTGGGACACAGTCCTGCTTGGATTCACTTCTATTCCAGAAATGAGTGTATAACATTCCTGTCCATTGAATATTAAAAAATATACACAGCAGCATCCCTAGGGCTAGGAATCCTATGACAGTGTCAATAATAATGAAATTCTCGAAATGTTAATTAATTTTATATTTCATTGTGTGTATTCATAAACAATAGATTATATATTATAGTTCATAGGGGAACATTTTACATTATTTGGGGTGGACAGCAACTAATAATATCATTCACAACTCTTTGGGGTCCTTTAAGAGCTATACACATGCTTCTTAGTTACCAAGATCATAACAGAAGGACAATCTTAAAGGGACTTTAACATGAAAAATAAAATCTTAAAGGAACTTTAACATCAAAAATAAAAGATAAGGAAAACAGTTATAGTGAAACAAACTAGCTTTGGGTATCTCTTTAAATATTCTCCTAAAATATATGGGCATGGCATGATGACACATGCCCCTAATCCTAGCACTTGGGAAGCTGAGGCAAGGAGGGTCTCCAGAAGTCCAAGGCCAGCCTAAACTACAGAACTAGGCCTTGTCTGCAAACTAAAATAATTGACAATCTGATAAAGAAATCTTGTCCATTTATAAATATGGTAGGTGATAAGTCAGAATAAACATATAAAATCAATTTCCAAAAACATTTGCTGAAATGAGTCAAACCTATGAATTTATTGCCTTGCAGTAAACTCTTAAGAATGAAATCAATAAAATATGTAGATATTGAAGTCTATGTACTGGGCCTCTCCTAGGTTTTTCACATTATAATCCTAAAGCATGAAAATATGGCCGAGCAAGGCACATCTGTGTCTTTTCACATGTAACTTTCTTGGTGATTTCTAAGAAGGCAGACTAAACATGCAGCTCTGACATAGTGCAGCATCCCGTGTCGATTTCTCCTTAACTCAGAAGCCTTCATCCTCTGAAAAAAGAATTTGAAAAGGGCAAAGCTTTCTAACCTCTGGCAGTTCTGATAGGAGAAGCTGAAGCAGGGAGCCCTGAGAGTGGTGAAAACCCGGGATAAACTCCCAGGGTCCTGTGACCGCACCGGTGTGGCGGTGGAAGGAGGCATCATTTCATGCATAAAGAATCTCCCTGTTTTCACATTCTTTCATTGGCTTGAAGCTGATCTTGCAGATGATATAGTCCAGATGAATTTCTGCTTAAGAAGAATTCTTGTTCATAAATTGACAAGAAAAAATATCCACCATATATAGAAAAATAAGGGAGTACCCAAGTGTGCTGAACTGCCTTGTTTACAATGTAGCTGACATTAAATGAGATTTGGATGAAGAGCAAACTGTGTTAACTGTAAGAATTGGATTGAGTGTAGAGCCATAAACCTTTAGTAAAAAATTAGAATATGGTTTCTTTCTGATATTCACTTGCCTTTCGTTTATCATTTTGCACCTTCAATAAATTCAATTTTTCCAAATTTTCTGGAACAAAGTTTTCAGAAAATAAACTAAGACACTTCTATTTTAACAGTCAGTGTAGGCAAATTTTTATTCAAAACCAAGATAGGATATAGATATCTTACTCCGTTTACCCCTAAGAATTTGAGTAGTGGAATACTAGTCCACAAAACTGCTTTGGGATTTTGGATATTGAAATATGGGAAAATGATTATAATATTAGGCTTATAATAATTTCTGACTGTAGTAATAAGTTATAAAAAATTTAGGTTTGGGGGTGTTTTTTGTTTGTTTTTTTTTTTGTTTTTGGTAGTAAGAATCAAACTCTCAACCTTGTGATTGCCAGTTAGGTGCTGTACTGCTATATTTTCTGCCCACACACAAAACTTTAGTATTTTAAACAAAACAGTTGTATTATCTCACAGTTTTGTGGGTCAGAAATTTAACACAGATTTTACTAGGATGAAACTGAGATGTCAACAAGCCTGTACTCTCCGTTAATGGTTCTCGGGAAGAATCTGTTTACTTGCCTTTCCCAGACTTTCTAGGCTGCACACAGTCCTTGGCCCGTAGCCCCTTCCTACATCATCAAAGGCAGAAATGGCAGGCTGAGGTCTTTCACATGGTAAGCCTCTGACCCTCTCTTCTGTTCCTCTTGTTCCTCTTTTAAAAACTCATGTAATTAAAGGGATCAACCTGGATAAGCCCACATAATCTTCCTATCTCCAGGCCAGCTAATTAGCAACTTTAATTCTGTCTCCAATTTTAAATCTCTTTTGTCATGCGGGAACCAGTCCATGCTTCTCTGGAAATCTGAAGGTTCTTCCATCTGCATAACAGTGTCTTAATGGACGATGAGTGAAGTATCATCAAGCCAAGGACAAATGTTAACTATCACTGCTCATTTTTGTGAAGTGGATAGAGATGATGGTGATCACCTCCATAAAAACTGTCAGATTCTGATAAATCTGCCCAGCTCCTTCATTTTTCTCTTCATTTTTCTACTCTGCTTTTCTTGATTCAAAAAGGAAACTCATACACATAGTGTAGAAAAATGTGAGTAAAACTTTCACTCCTAACTCATGCATGATTGTGCTATGCACATCAATGGGAAACACACTGAAAGCCAGATTGGAAACTGAATGAACAGTACCCGAGGTACCCCATCTCCCTACCATGTCAGCTCGAGGGACACCCTGATGCCATGCCTCCCATAGAAAGTGTTCATTGACTGGAACATATGATCACCAGAAACAGAGATTCCTTTACCATAACGAAGCTGATGAAGCAGTAGAATCATAAAGAAAAAGGCCTATCTCTGACTGATGTTCCTACAAAAATTTATCATTTTAAATAAAATTGTTATGAAGTTGTCAATTTAAGCCTGTGGTGTCGGCACTCATTTTTCCTTGGAGCCAACCATTCTGTATATCTAGTCTTTCATTTGATTTTTTTTGGTGTTATATGTAAATACTACATGCCAAGTATATAGTAAAGGCTATTTTCCAAGAACTTGGTACTAGTGATAAAAATAACAAGGTGCACAAATGTGTATGAGACTCATTTGGAAGTTCATAATTTCATGGGAGAGTTGGTGAGACATAAATAATAGCTGATAGATAAAGTATTTTGGAGATGGAAGGGCTCCTGAGGAATTTTTCAGTAAGAAACTTCAGCTCCCAAGGCAAAAAGAAAAAAAAAAAGTGACCAAAAAACAATGTGACCGGTATTTTTTGTGCAAAAGCAAATTTAGAGAAAGGGCTAAAGCCCTGCAAAATAAGCTACAGTTAGACTCAGAAAAGAATTTTAGGTCTTGCTAAGAGCTTTGGAATTACAACACTGGGGAGATTTAAAAACAAGAGGCCAACAGGAATAAGGAACCAGCCTGCTGCACCATAAGTGTATAACCTGGCAGAAAGGTGCAAAATGTAAGTGTACACATACACTGAATCAGTTTTTGCAAAAATACATTCAAAAGGTAAGAAAGATGAATTAAATAAGAACTAGGAATCTATGACACCTTTAAGAGCTATCCAAGAAGTCAAAATGTTTTTAAATTTATTAAAGCAGGTGGATTTGCAGATTAAGAGAACTTTCACCAAAAGTCTTAAAAGTGATTAAATGCTCCTGGGATTTAACCCCAGCCAGATTAAATCTGATCTATTTTGAAAGATTACATAGCAATTTGCTATTTAGTGATTTCATCAAGTCAGTAATAATATCTTCCAGTATTTGTATATTACTTGTTCCTTAGACTTACTCCAAATAGTGATAATAATAGCAATTAATCACTTCTATTTTATAAATGAGGCCACTGAAACAGAGAATATATTTTACCTAAGGTCATACTGTTGATTAATAATGTAGCCAAATCTGCAATCTATATTTTCTAATGCCTATTATGTACTTTTTAAATTGAATGCCACACCTTTTTAAACCCACATTTATAAAGGTGAAGTCTGGAGTACACCAACATCCCCTCAAAACAGACAGTGACTAAATGGCTTGGCAGGGTAGGGTATCAGATTGAGATCTTTGGCTTCAAAATTCAAGGTCATAGAAACTCAACTTTCCTGTACCCCTCATGTACAAGAAGCAGCCTTTGAAATGAACCTTAAAAGATGCATACTGGCAAGGGTGATTTTTATTTCCTAAAAACTTGCACAGTAAAATATATGAATATAGTAGTCCATACATAAATAAAAAGAATACAACTGTCTACCCACTGACGTAAGCAGGAGTGCCTGTCAGTTATGAAATCACACTGCCAGATGTTCAGAGATCAGAAGAATGAATCTGCAAATCTTATTTCTCCTCTTTTCATTTTCCCTCCCTAATTATTTTTAATCACCTCCTCACCACTATATAGTCTCCCAAGAATGCTCTGGAAACAAGGGAAGAACTTTAATACAATCTCTGATCGTGCATTTCTTTTTCTACCTTAACTTTAGGGAGTGATAAGGAACATTAGGGAGTTTGTGCCCTTTCCCCCCAAAATCAAGGGTTATCAAAAGATGTTTGTTACTTTCAAACTTTGTTTCTGTTTTATTTGGCCTCTTTAGCTCCAAGATCATTGTTTGATTCTTGAATACTGCAATGAAGCAGCAGCACTAATTTGTTTTTCTGGTGGTTGAGTAACACAGCTTGTTCCTTCTGGAATTCAATCTTTAACTTTCAGTTCAATTGCTTCGATCTTCCCAGGATCTTCTTTCTCTGCCTCCTTAATTGCAGTGTATGGGAAGATGCCCTTCCCGTATGCTGATCAACAGACATTGCATTATATTATCCCATGGCATATTGGTGACATTCTACAGAAAGCCAAATTTACTGTATTATAACAAAAGTCACAGTTATTCAAAACTCAAGGGGAAGTCAGGCCTCTGGACCTAGACAGTGCCACTTCAATGGAACATACTACAGCCCAAGACTGGGGCAAGATGAGCCAACATCCTAGATCATGTCTTCCCAGCTCCACCAAATAAAGCATCATTTGCCTGTGATAGTAGCTAATCTAAGAAGGAAAAGTGATGTCTAGATTTTTAACTATTCATAAACATCTAAAATCCTTTCATCTCTTTTTTTTTCATCTCTCCTCTCTGCTGCTCTCTCTCCCTGGCCATCTCTTTTTCTCCAAATAACCTCACAAAGTTTTGTTACCCCACTGTTTTTTTAAGCTTTAGTCCCATGTCTCCAAAACCAGGGAATCTTTAAAACCTCCAAATCCCTAAAACATCAATAGAATTCAGGTTCTTTCATAGCAGAGAGTAGATGCTCCTATCTTCTCTCTGTTTTAACCTGGACTCTCCAAGCCCTCTTTCTGACAAACCCATGGGGATATTCTAAAACCATACATTGCTGACTTGGTCCCAAGGAAATTGTACTAGAACATGACAAGTCAAACTACTTTCCCTTAGGCCATGATGTTTCTGGCAGGGACCGAAGCCACTTGAGGCCAATAATAGAACACACGTGGTAATTGGCCGAGGTCTCCACTGTAACAAATGGTGCTCGCTGAGATGGGTTTGGGACTTTGGGTAATCACAGCACACTCACATACTGGAGAGATGCACCCTCAGCCTCTCCTTCTGTCCCTGCCCTTCTCCAGCTCTCCTCCAAATTGAGTGCTGGCTGGGAAATCAACAAAAGGAACATTTTTGTAATTTTCCTTAAATACAGTTGACAAATATTTATTGAACAGCTATAGTGTGCAGGGTCTTGCCAAGTAGAAAAGGGAACCACTGCTGTTTGGAGGAATGGTAGCAGTGGTTTCCAAGGAATCGGGAATGTGTAGCTTCATATGCATCTCCTTGCACCACAAAATGATGTAAATAGTCAGGAACCTACTGCTAGAAGCTCCTGATATCATGCACCCCTCCCTGCTGCTAAATACACATCATGAGGACTGCATCTGCTTTCTTGGTATTTTAATAGAGGAATCCAAACTAAGATTGGATTCCTATAAAGAATAAAATGTATGGTGTTTACAACCGCTACTACATTATTTATTCTTCCTAATATGAAAATAGAAACAATGTTCAAATACTACCTTGACAAATAAAAAAGCAGTGTATTTTTAAATGCAGCAGTTGTATATTGTGATGAATATAGAAACCCATAAAACGTACTAGAATAGCAAAGAAAAAGTAGAAAAAATAAGCTACTGATGTCATTTTGGTGAGGGAAAGTCCATTGAGTATCCAAAACATGAGAGAAGTTCTGTGATTTCTCTTGCATCAAGCAGTTGTTTACAGAAGGTCATATTCCATTTTCCTGACAATACCTGGAAAGCTTTTGTGAAGAAATAAAATAGAGAAGGTGTATATTAGTTTAATGTAGAGAATATATGGATGCTAAGAAAAAGTTAAGTCATAATGTAAAGGAGTCTCAAAGTTTCAAATTTCTGAAACATACCTAATAGAGCACACGTCTCCATTTAGAATTAAAAGGTAAACTACAATATGACCTGTGTTGGAGTTCATATTGTAAATCCACAAAATATAGAACTTTTCCATCCATGGTGGGAAGGAACCCAGAAATGAATATGTGCACAGATACACACATGCATGAGGAAAACACATAAGTTGTTGAATGTGCATCTGTTCATTGACCCTTCCCTCATCCTGTCTCATATCAATACAATGTAAAGCTGAAAATGAGATTCAGTAAACTCCTACAAACTTTCTAAGTCACAGGAAGATATTTCTAACTTAATAAACACCCAAGTGTGAAAGTAGTTTTTAAAAATTAATTCACTTATATTCAAATCCAGTCTATGTAACTACTATTGATGAAATAATTACAGGGATCCATTTTGCTAGTGGTGGAAATGCATGTGGAAGATATAATTTTAATTTTAAGCAGATATTTGCTCAACACATTGAATGGAAGAAATAATAGTTAAAATAATCTGCATAAATTCATATAGGTAAAACATCCCCCTTGTGGTCTGACTTACATTATTAGTAACCGTAATTTATTATAAGGTTAATATAGTGGCAGCTGCATACATTTCCCGGTTATGTTTCTGGTGCTGTGGATAGAAACCAGGTGAGCACTACACATCTGACCCGTCCTTGAGCTACCTCGTCTGTAGTCAGTACCAAGAATTTGAAGTGGAGCTTCCCCAAAGGATGCAGAAAACAGTAAAACTGTGAAGCAGAGAGAAAACACTTAAGGATCTGTTTGAAGATACATTTTTTAAAAATCAGCCTTGCACGGTCGATACGTTGCTGAAATCATTAAAGGGCAATTATGAAAATTGTGTGACAGCTTTGGCTAATGTGTCAGAGAGCAGCATACCAAAGGAGACACTCTGTGGCTGTGTCCCCTCCCTATGAGGTGACTCCGGATTAGAATTACACTATTTTTCCCCATACAACAGTAAAAAAAAGCTTCAGAGGGGAAAAAAAAAAAAAAAAGGCTGTGGTAGAATGAGAATTAGACAGCAGAGACAGCCAGCACATGAAATGATGAAAGAGGATAAAATAATATCAAGACTTCTCATGTAATCAATCACTACAAACACGGAGCTGCCCCCACCCCCGCCCGAGTCCCCCCAAGCAGATGAATCCGGGGAGGGAGGAAACCTAGCAGTGTCGGGCACGGCCATCAGCACTTCTTTCTCTGTCTCAGAAGAACAAAATTCTGAGAGAGGAATTCTTGGAGCAAATGGAAATTTATCCAAATGAAAATCAAATAATAAGTGCCAGAAGAATATTCGTCCTTTGGAATTCTTTCAGTGCTTCAATTTACCCAGCTGGAATGAATTTTCAAGTAGCATTTTGTTCAGCCTTTTGAAATGAAGGCCTTTCCTGCTAATTGGAAAGCTATATTTCATCAAAGATGAACACAATACTGTTGGCTAGTGATTTGCTTTAAAAAAAAAAAAAAAACAAAGAGGTGTTTGGCAGATAAAAGGATTCCAGAACATCTATTTCAAGCACAAAACAATGTAATATAAGCCTATATGCCTAACAAAACTAACATGGGGAAAACACAAATACCATTTTTATTCCGGCTCTACATGAAACCTATTCCTACTGTCCCTATGAGAGGAATGTACAAATCTAGAAGTGTTAAAAATTAACTCAGAATAAAATGTGAATGCAACTGCAGTTTCTGATTTTTCAATGAGCTAGGTAACCCCTCAAATTTAAGTATTTGTATATATGGAGTGGGATTACTAGAATCTGTGTTACTGAGTTATAAGTGCATAAATTCAACTCAGAAAGATTTGGAAGAAAATGAAAATTCAGAAGGAAAAATTCTTTTCATGATTTATATTTTCAAAGCAATCTTTTCCTATAGGCTATTTTCTCAACTTCTGTTGACTGGTGATCTAGATCTATGAAATAGAAATTTTAATTTCAAATTGTCAAATTGTTAAATTTTAAACTGGCTCAAATTAGCAGAACTACTTCATCATAAAGAATGAAAAGTTTTTTTAAAAGAATTAATTACTATCAAATATGATAGAAATATTTTTTCCTAGTCTTAACAAGTACGTAAGGCGGGTTTCCTAATCTTTAAGTACATAAGGCCCATCCCTTACTTTTCCAATGTAAATACTGTAAATTTACACTTTAGCATAATAGTAGCCCGTTGTGCATCTCAGCATCCCAGGAAACAATCTGCATGGTATGGAGAACAGCAAGGTGTGCATGCGTGTGCAGAAGTGGAAGAATGGGATTTATATCCATCCATGTTTTGCTGCAGATAACTTTGTTTTGGGTATGTTTACACAAGCATCACATAGAATCCAATAGGCATGCACTGCTCCTCCAGGATTTGTTAAGAAAAGGTTTTCTTTGGGTTTTTCTGAAGTAGCCCAATTCAGTACAAGAGCACATGAAAAACCAGATTTGTAAGTTTTGGAGGAGGTCGACAGTGAGTCATCAGACCACTCATGCATGGATGATGAAAATCCATTATGGTAAAAAATATGCTTTCATAAGAGAAGAGTGGTGTGGGTGGATGATGAGGATGGCAATGACTTTGATGTTGGCCACACGAGCCAAAGTTCCTCTGACAGTGAAATGGAGCAAGAATCGACTGACACAGGAACAGGTAATTCAGACCTCCTTGATTTAGATGAGGAAGAAAACATCAATGTGAGCATATATTTGACTGGTTGTCAAAATATTTCAAAATGGTCACACAGCCAAATAGAAGGATCAAATGTTAGAACAAGTTCAAAAATACAGTAAAGCTCTCAACAGAGGTGAAAGGTGTTGGACAAAAGGCCAGCACTGCCACTCAGTGTTGGAAACTGTAACAGATGAAATGATACAAGATTCTCTGAAATACACTAAGGCTGAAAAGCAAGTAAAACATTTTATATGCATGAATAGAAACATCTAAAAGTATTTATTAAGACACCTCACTAGCTGAACATTCATAGGTGTGCTGTACTTATTAGGGATTCCACATGGTAATGGCAGGAATGTAAAAGACATATTGAAAAGCATTGGGACAAAAGTAGGGCTTAAAAATTTATGTACTTGTAGGTACAAAAAGCATGCTTGCAATTTAAAAATTTTTCCTTGAAGTCAATGATCAGGCCCTTATTCATATAGTAATAAACCAAGTGATGTTTTGAACGGACTTGTTGCTCTCATCTCCCAAACTAATTGGAATGCAACATTTAACAATTGATTTATCAGTTTCCAGTTGATGTTCATTGCTAACAAAGCACAAAGTGACCTGCATGGAAACTGTACTCAGTAACAAAGCAGAAATTCCAGATGAAATCTTGCAACTTCAAAACAGAGAATTGTATAGTACAATCTTTGGATTTCAGAAAGATACAACGTTGGCCTCATATAACAAACTGGTAGCACTCATGTCAATGTTTCATCATAATGGAAATACTGATTGGGAAACCTCGACAAAACAGAAGCCTAAGATGGTAACCTTCTACAACAAACCAAAAGTAGAGATGTTTTTGATGACCTGTGAGACAGCTATGAATGTACTTGAAGCACAAAGTGTTGGCCAATGTTTTTTTTTTCTCAATCTTAACCATGTGTGGCATAAATAGTTGGATAATTTGCAAAGAAAATAACAAGTTCAAAATATCACAGAGAAATTTTCTTAGGCATTGGGACTGGAGATCATAATAAATCATTTATAGCAGAGGACAAACAAAGTGCTTCAGCCCAGGGAACTCTACAGGAAGAGTGTGGAGCACACTGGTGAGCTGATACGTGAACAGGCAGTGCAGCATCCCAAAGACCTACTATGATAACATGAAAACAAAAACGATGTCAGCTGTGCCCTACCCTACAGACAGGACAGGAAAGAAAAACATACACACTATCAGTGTAAGAAATACTTGCATATGGAACCATCTGATGTCATCTGTGGATACTGCCTTGGATGTGACAGTTGAAGTAGATTATTTCTGTGGTCGACTTTTGCTTGCATTTACATTGTAGTTTACATAGTTTTTGTTTCTGATTTTATCTTTTAGATTTTGTAAGCAAGTAAACAGGTGATGTGAAAATGTTGATGTCTCTTCTCAGTACTCACCACATATTTGACATTTTATTGTACTGATGTCTTATTTCCCTGTTAAGGGCATGTTGTGTAACACACTAGGAAGCTCTTGGCAATACAGGAAGAGGTGACCAAGACTGCCACATTGGAAAGGAAAGCTAATCACACATGCTGTCCATGTAAGCAAGATGTGTGCATGATGCATGTAGTCATCATGTGTCATAACAGCCTTTGATGTGACAATTGAAGGAAACTTATTTTTGTAGTAGACTGCCATTGGTATTTTCATTGTAGCTCATGATGTTATATTTTAGATTCTGTAAGCAAGTAAACAACTAATTGAAAGTGTTTATTCTGAATGCACAATCCATATTAAGAATTTAATACACTATTTTATTGATATTATGTTCCTGTTAACTACACATGGTAAAATGTAAGAATCTCCTGACAAAACAGCAAGACCAGCAAGATGTCAAGGAGGTCCTATGAAAAAGACCAGGAAAGCAAAACACATGTGCTGTCAGTACAAGTGATGCAAGTGTATAGAACCTGCTATTGTCATGTGTACAGAATGCGTTAGGTGTGAGACTAGAGAGAAAGTTTGTTTTTGTAAACTGCTATTGGTATTTTCATTGTAGTTCACATAAGAATTTGCGTTTTTTCTTTTTTTTCTTTTTCTATTTAAAGAGAAACAAAAGCATGTAAAGGGTAGAGGTAATACAGAATTCCAAAAAAAAAGATAAACAATAATAAATCACTAGTTAATAAATTACATATTATCCTCTTAAAAACAGTTGCTCAAGTTACAAAATTAAAGCATACAAAGTAGATAGTCAAACAGTGAGAGTGTAAACAGCTACCCATGCATGAATCTCTGCATGTATTTCTATACTATCTGTATTAGAGGGAAAAACAAAACTTAGCAAGACAAAACAGAACACATTCCAATAAAAACATGAAACCAAAAAGTCATATAAAACCACAGTACAAGGTGATCTACAATGATTACTGTGTTGTTTCTTATTACCTTCAATAGAATGTCTGTATCATCAGGCATAATTGAATATAGCAGTATAATTGAGTATAGCAGTAAATAAAAATATTAGTAAAAATAAAACATTGTAAACAGTATAAAACTTCAAAGGCAGGTAATAATCAAACCAGAGTGGATATTCTAGTGGATCTTGTCATCTTAAGTGCAGTTGCCTATACTCTCAGACTTGATACATCAATCATAACAGCTTTGAATAAAATCTATCAATACAAAACAGTGATCTAACAAACCAGATTCTATTACGATCAGTCATGGTAAAACAGTGTAGGTTTTACAGAGCTTTAGATTAAGTTAATAGGAAATGAAGGATGATTACTGTACTATGTCCTGTTATTTTCAGGATTACTGTCTGTGCCTTCAAATGTAGTACAGGAAGAATGACTGAAACAGAATACAATACATCTAAGCAGAGTGGTGTAATGTGGGTTTTAAATCCTGGTGCACTATTAACAATATAGCGTACCAAGGCCATCTATGTTAGAGTTTCTAGTTATCCTTCTCTGCCTCATTTCTGCTATGCTATTTTCCTGCCTTTGTTTGTCTAGTTTTCTCCTTCCTTCTACTTCCTGCCCCACTCATTGAGGCCTTTCTCCTAAAATCCTGGTATTTTTTTTCTCTCTCTCTCTAGAATGTCCTTCAGTATTCTCTGTAGGGTTGGATTAGTGGTCACAAACTCGCCCATTTCCTCTTTGTCATGGAAGCATCTTGTTTCTCCATCAACTTCTAGTGTCAGTTTTGCAGGGTACATCAATCTGGGCTGGAGGTTATTCTCTTTCATGGCTTTGAATACTTCACTCCAAGCTCCTCTTGATCTGATGGTCTGTGTTGAGAAGTCAACTATGATCCTGATGGGTTTACCTTTATAGGTCATCTGTTTCTTTTCTCTGATGGCTTTTAATATTGTTTTTATATTGAATTTCTGGCACTTTGATTATTATATGTCTGGGTGTCAATCTGTTTTGCTTGTAGGTGGCTGGAGTTCTGTTTGCCTCACACAACTGAATGTCATTTTCTTTTCCCATGCTTGGGAAGTTTTCCTTAATTATTTCCATGAATAGCCTTTGTAATTCGCCTGTATGTATTCTTGCTTCTTTGTTCACGTTTCTTACTCTTAAATTGTAGATTCTCTTGTCATTCTAGCCTTTGTATTGTTACTGCCTGTTTCCTTGTTATTTTTAAGAGATCTTTCCTTTCATGATCACACACTGCCAACTTGTCTTCAAGTTTTGATAATCTCTACTTAGTTTCTTTTAAGGAGTTTTGCCAGCTTTCAATGGAGTTTTTAATTTCCTGGTAGTCTCTTTGAATCTGCTTCATGTATTCTATATTTTCTTTGTATTCTTTATCGAATGTTTCTCTCCTTTTTTTTTTGTTCTTCCCTTCTTCTGTCTTATCATCCAGAGAGATACTTCCTGAAAGCATTTATTACTTTACTCATATCCTGCTTTATCTGATTTAGTATTTCAGATTTGAGCTCGTCTACAAGGTCCTGAAAATATCTCTTAATGTCCATTGAAGCCATGTCTGATGTTGTGTGTTTGCTGCCCTCAGTCTCCCCTGTTTTTCCCTCTCCTGGATCAGTGCTCTCAGGGTTCTGGGCTGGGGGCCTCCTCCTGCCTCTCTCTTCTGTCATGGTCCTGGCTTCCTCCACACAGTTTGCAGTGCAGGTCCCAGCCCCCTTCCTGGTTGACCATGGTTCCTCCGAAGCATGCCTGGCGAGGGACCTCCGCCCTCTCCTGCCTGCCCCTCCCCACCAGGCCAGCCAAACTTCAGGTGCCTTCACCCAGTTAGTGCTTGCTAGGCGCAGGGAATCGATTTTGGATGGCTCACTGGGTCCTGGCTAGGGGCATGGCCCAGTCCAAGTAAATCCCATGAATCTGCTCTGGGGAGGAAGCAACCAACTGAAGTCACTGTCTCTCCCAGTTCAGGCTCCTCCCAATTCCAACATGTCACCCATTTGGTCGCACCCTTCCTGTGGGGGGGGGTCTCACTCCCAGCACTGACCATAGAGTAATGAAGATCCCTTCACCGGCTCCGCTCTCCATTGGGCTCACTAACTCCCGACTTCAGCGCTGCTGTGCTTCCTGTGAGTGGCGGTGGGAATGAGTTTGAGCAGCTCTGCCGGCCAGCGTGGATTCAAGCTGGTGCAAACTTGGCAGGTCTCTGCGAAAACTCTGTGTCCCATAATTTTTAGCTGTTTCAGTTGTAGTCCTGAAGTATTTGACGAGCTTTTTTATGTTTGAATTTCTTCCTGTGTCAAGAGGATCCATCTCCCTCTGTCTGGGTCTCTCTGGGGTGTGTTTTCTGGCACATGAGTTGTTTCTCCCGGGAGGCCTGGTATTTTGTTGCTCACTGATCGCCCATCTTGTCTTCTCTCCCTTCTTTTTTAGATAGTACTCCAAAAAACAGTTACTGTTGAAAATTCTGATGCTTTTTTATAAACACTCAAGAGATATTAAAAGTTCAATACTTTATTCTTTTGATTTTTTTCCCGTTAAGTACTCACTGTTTAATATAATGACTCATAAAATTAAAATTCATCAGTAGAAACATTCTAAAGAATAAATATGAGTCTGACAGACCCATGCTTATGCACCTTAATGACAAAATTAATCATATGCCCCTTAAGGAATCATTGGATCAATAGTCTGAAAGAGTAGTTTATATTCTCATAAGAAATACCTTTATTGGATTCTATTTACAAACTTTAAGCTTGGCAATATGTGTACGGTGGAAATGTTCAAAGATTCTCTATTTTGGTGTATTGAAATTATTGGCAGAAATTTCTAAGCTGTATGATTAAAAAATAGTCATCTCTCTATATTTATGATTCTACATCCAAAAATTCAATCAACTTTGGGCAAAAAATATCAGAACAATAACTGCCTGTGTACTGACCATGCGCAGTCTTTCTTCTTGTCATTATCCCTTAAACAATGCAGTCTAAGCAATACTTCGCACTCCCATTGTCCTGAGTGTTGTATGTAATCTAAAGGTGATTTAAGTGTCTGGCAGGATGTGCATAAGGTACATTTAAATACTCCTCTTTTTAATGGAGTGGACCTGGTCCCTGTAGGATCCTTTGAAACAGCCCCTGAGGAGTTCTGAGGGGCTCATGTGTCTGACTCAGTATTTGCTGGGGTCCATGTAAGACAAGGTGTGGTCTAAACCAGCAGGACACACTGGGGGAATGGTGATAAGAAGGGGAACCATGGTGTGGGTTACTAAAAACAAACGATACGCACATCAATACAACTTGGAAAAAACCATTAAACACTCTGAGAAGAACTCATGTGTCTGTGCATTTGTAGTACCGGGACTGAACCCAGGGATTTGCACTTGGCAAGCAAGAACTCTACCACTGAGTTCTCCACTCTACCTTTATAAAATTGTGAGACATTGTCTAACTGGCCTCAAATTTGCCACCCTCCTGCTTCAGCTTCCCAAGTTGCTGGGATCACAGCCATTGTGACACTGTGCCTGGCTGAAATTAAAATTTTGGAGTAGGACACTTAGTTTTTTAACACAGCCATAGCACTCTCTAAATTTATGAAAGTAAGCAATGTATTTCCATATTATTACATTATAAACAAATATAAAACCATCACAATATTTTAAGTGGGTCCTTTTTAAGGGAATGAAAATATTTATTTTATGAGCTAGTCATGAATTTCATGAAAAAGTAACCAACAAAATTTAACTGGATTTAAATAAAACCCTTTGACATCAAATGAGAATCAGAAAAAATTTACACACTTAGTGGTTACTAGTGTTTAAGACACAAAATCATGAGCCAAGCATGCGAGCACATGCTGTAATCCCAGCACTTAGGAGGCTGAGGCAGGAGGATCACTGTGAGTGCAAGGCCAGCCTGGGCTACATAGTGAGCTCCAGTCCAGCCTGAACTGCACAGCAAAACCCTGTATCACAAAGACAAAAAAAAAGCCAAATTCTACTCCAAAATGTGTTGTACACATAAGTTTACATCAAGAAATTTTCTACATGTAAATTAATGTGTCTGGTTCAGTTTTCAAGAGTTCTGTGATCTAACAACACAGTGGATTGAATTTTAAAACTTACACTCTGAAAAAAGAATCAAGGAAATTACTTATTTCAAATAAACTTTTCACTGAAAGGCAGTTGATTCCAGAGAAATAAAGCCATAGAAAAGAATACTGAATTAATGTATTTCTCTAATAGAAATCGTCACACCCTATTTATTACAAAATATAACACGGGATATCCTTTACTTTTTAAATGAGTGTACTGTAAGCATTGCACACCATTTAAGCTTTGCGCATTTTGTCCTGGCTCTGTTTTTAACTGCTCTTTTAATGCTGATGACTTACTACAGGAAGATGGCCTGCTATGCAGTCTCACAGCTTTAGGAGTTGATTATAGACTCCACCCAGTACTCACGGACTGCACTCTCGGCCTGTTCGAGGCAGCAGGTACACTAGTAAAGAATCCAGTTACCCTGAGGAAATGGCCATAGGAACTCACCAGGAGCCAAAATACCAAATTTCAGGTTCTAGGTCTTCAGTGGATAAAGAAATTATTTCAACTACAGGCAGAAAAAAAACGCTACATACGACAATCTATTTCTTAAAGCAAACCATGAAAATTTAAGATTCTGAAGAACATAATGACTGATATTTATGATGTTTGTTGAAAGATGAGTTGATTTATAACATTATAGGATGGTATTCCAAACCCAGAGGAATTTTAATATTCTAAATTCTTAGTTTCCTCCACTTTTTGGTGTTGAATATAACAAATAAATATCTGGCATTCTCACTGAAGTTTCAAAAACATGTGATAGTGGTATTTTAATGGTAAAATAATGTTTCTCAAGTTAGATGCACTGTAAACTATACAGGAGACTCCGCTGACTTTGAGCTTTCTGTACCTGGTTACACTCGGTCAACAGCAGCTTGAAAATATTAAATAAAAAATTCCAGAAATAAATCATATGCCCTTCTGAGTAGCAGGATGAGACTGTGCAGGATCCTTCTGCTCCATCCACTTGGGACACGAATCGTCCCTGCGTCCACGGTACCCAAGCTGTGTTGCTACCCGCTTGTTGGTCTCTTCACAGATGCTTCAGTTACTATTTACACTGTTGCAGTGTCTGTGTGCTTGTGTTCAAGCAGGGCTTATGTAGTAGCCTAACCTTGCATGGTAATGTCCACGTGGGTCATTTCACATCATTGCCAGAGTGCAGTGCAGTAAGGTGTTGGGAGAAAAGGGGAAGCGCAGACACACAGAGGCCGCTTTTATACTATCTGTATCACCATGAGTTTTCTATTTGATTATTAGTTATGGCTGATAATTTCTCACCGTACCTAGTTCATAAATCCTGCTTTACCATGGGTTTGTGTGTATAGGAAGAAATACAGCATCTATAGTAGTATTCAGAACTATCCCTTTTCAGGCAACTCCGGAGGGTCCTGGACACATTCT
Source organism: Hydrochoerus hydrochaeris (assembly GCA_004027455.1). Lineage (NCBI taxonomy): Eukaryota > Metazoa > Chordata > Mammalia > Rodentia > Hydrochaeridae > Hydrochoerus > Hydrochoerus hydrochaeris. Next base: position 273,176 of record PVLA01002070.1, read on the forward strand.
CTACAGATATGAGGAAGCTACTGTAGAAATCATTTCCAAGTTGCATGTGTAGCATTAACCTGGTTAATACTTCTTTTACAGCACTTGTGCTTTTTAGAATGTGCAAAGCCATGTGGGTTTCCAACTGAATTTCACTTTACAACAAATAAAGAGAAAAATGTAATAATAAATTGTATAGTTTAGTGAGATGGAGTTATAAAATCAATGACATTTAGTCCTCAGCCTAGAATGTGATATATATACATTTTTAACTTTTTGGGAAAAATTATAACCTAGTTTATCCTAGGAAGTAGAATTACTTGTAGCTCAATGGCTCCGCCCAGTGGCACTCTGTGAGAATGACAAAAAGAATCTCCCTTAAAAATAGATTTCTAAACATGAAGAAAATCTGTAATATTCACATGGTAAGGAATTTGAAATAAGTGAATTAGATTTGTGATTATAGAGAAAGTACATGCAAGAAACTTATCTTCACTTGGAATTTATCATATACAGAAGGAAAAATATTCAGTGTCATTCTCTCTTATTTTTGTATGTGCATTCTTTTCCATTTTTTTTTTTATGTTAACAGATTTTTAAAAGACAGTCTGCAGCTAAGATTCATTTCACATCTGGGTGCCTATTCCAAATGTACCTTACTTGAAAACTTTCCTTAAGAATCAGTAGGAATAGTAAGCCAAAACCTTGCTTGATACTCATTAGAAAAAAATATGTCAAATAGGCAGCCATGTGATTTAAGATAAATTTTGATAGCATATGTTTAAGGAAATTGACTATGTTTTGCTCTACAGATAGAGATCTTAAATGTGGCTAGAGAGCTAAATAAACTGGGGGTGTACTTGCTGATTACCAGCTTCTGGGCACTTCATCAAAGCTATCAAGTCATAATGTCTCGACATAGAAACTAAAAATTTGTATTTTTAAAGGCTGCATCTATGTTTGGAACCTCTTCTGTAGAAGGCACAGATACTTATGGAAAAGAGTGTATTAGTTGGAAAAAATATCACAATCTAGATACACCAATTATCTGCTCACTGACTCAACAGTTTGCAAGAAAACTTTTAAAGACCATGTGTAATCATTGCCCAGAGATGTTTGCTGTTCTTTCCAAAATTAAAGCTCAGTTATAATATGAGCCACTGAACGTGCTCTTCCTTGGGTTCCTGCTACAGTAAAATTTTAAGAAAGGAGATGAGGTCACAAATCAGAATATTTCATTGAGCTTTCTAAGCTGTGCCCTGCTGTCAGATTCTGATCCAAGCCTGTCTCTTGTTTTCAGTACAGCAGGTCCTTAGGACAAATCCCCAATGTGGCAATTGAGTCCCGTGTACACTTCCAGCATGTCTCGGTCATATCCTATATATAGACTGTGATCAAACCAAGAAAGTCTACTTTCCACCTACGTCCCGGGTTCCCATGTCCTTGCCTGCCCCATGCATGGCACATTGTTCCTGGCCAGGTACAACCTTGCCCCATCAGCTGGGCAAACGCTTGTGTTTCTTGCAGGCTTCCCTGAAACCTCATCACATCTGAAGATTCTTTTTCTTTTTTTTTTTTTTTTTTTTTTGCATTGGTTGGCAGAGTCCAGCGCTTTCCCCTGTACATCCAGTTGGATCTACTGTGTGCCTCTAGTTTCACATCAGCATGCAACTATAATTATGGTGTTGGTCTCTCTCACTTGTATTTCCCAGGTTTTGGCAGCATTTTGGCTTGGAGTAGGGAGGGAATTGATGTTTATGAAATGAGTTAATATTGGCTTTAATTTGTCTAGGATTAACATAGGCACAGTACTAGCCAGTCTGCATACATCTAATGTAACCTTTGTAAAATTTAGCAAGTAGTAATGAGTACTCACATTCAAAATATCAGACGGTTCATCCTGAGAAATATCAGAAACTTGTCCAAAGTCACACAGCTATTTGGTGGCTGATGTAGAATTCGAGTGCAGTATTTTTCTGTCCCTGAAGGCAGTATTCGTCAAAGCTACCCCACAGTGCTTCCTGACAAGAACTGGCTTGGGCTGCTACAGAATCATTACAGATACTACAGACTAGGAAGTTGGGAGCAAAAGCATTTCTTTGCCTCGTGGCTCTGGGAGGTGGGAAGTTCAGGAGCATGGCACCAACATCTGGAGAGGCTTCTTGCTGCAGCATGGCTGGGGACAGGACAGACAAGCCACCTGAGACTCGGAGGTACTTGAGCTGAGCTTAACCTTTACATAAAGACACACACTCGTGCAGTGACCCAGGTCCATGGTAACAGCATTCATTAATCTGTTCATGCGGGCAGAGTGTCCAAATACCCTTTTAAAGCTCCTCCTTTTGATATGATTACAGCAGTGATTAAATGTTTTCCTGAGTTTCAGAAGAGACGTTCACATCATAGCAGCTTCATGCTTTACTCAATTGCTAATGGCAATTTCTCCCTGATGCATTCTACGCAAACATCATCCTCATACCTGAAACAGTAAGAGAGGACCAGCATCCTTTTATAATTGTCAGGATGCTCCACAGCTTGATTCCAGCGCATGGGTCCATGTGCTACACATGTGCACACGTGCAGGGCACTCGCATGTCTGTTGGGAAGTCATATCTGGAATGCTTAGTTTGCAAATTAGAAAATAAAAAGCACAGAATAACTGTTACACACCTCAAGGCCAAATTATCAAGTCACCAGAATAGAAAGAGGAGTCTCCTTTTAAATGAAAACCTTATAAAATTATCCCAAATCGCATGTGATTTGTTTTTTTTAATGGGCTGCAGTCACCCTTCTCCATTTCTGTTTTATTTGTTGGAAAAAAAGGAAAATATAGTATTTATGCAGCAGGGTCATTCACATTTCCAACCACTAACCCGTGGCCCATAAACAAATAATCTCACTTTTCTGTCATGCAAGAGCCCTCTCTTGGGCAGCCACAATGTACAACGTGCTTGTTTCCTGTTGCTTTATCAAAGCTGCCGCTGTCACTCCCCACCATGACTAGACAGCTGTACTCCTTGGATAATAACGCTGTGATACTGACTTTTGAGATTCTCCCAAAATTGTTTCTGCCCATTTGGAGAAATAATCATGTCAGTTTATTAAGAAGTAGAAATGCTCTACAAGCCGAATCCATTGTCAGAAGTGGCTGACAAGCACGGACACCAAGCTATGGCCAAGGATGAAACAATATATGTCTCGTGTTTCTGAAGCAGGATGGTTGGGCTCACAGCTGTGAGATATTGGACCGCCATCAAGAGCACAATGTCAAACACTGAACTTCTGGACTGTTTCCATAAAAATAACATTTTGTTTGGGGTCAGTGATTTTTGTGCAACTTTGGAATCATGTTCGTTGACAATTTTTTAGAGTTGAACTTGGACACCTCCAAAAATGTTCCTCAAATGGAAATATTATGTAATCTAATCTTTGTAACCATCTCTTGCTGAAAACTAAACACAGCCTATGAAAACCAGCACTTCCCTCTTTCAGTTTGTACAGCTTTATGCAGTTTAAATGATGCTGCTTATGCAGGAACGTAGATTTATCCTTCAGTTTTCTTTGTTTAGTTAATGAATTCAAGGCAACTCTCCAAGTGTGTAATAATTAAATCCAGTGTGAAAAAAGCACCATGGATTCCATCTTTAGCAATCTCGTCAACACAGTAGTATCCTTGTTTTTCAGTTTTAGTTTATAATTACTTACATGTCTGCGTGCCTTGTCGGGGAACTGGTACATAACACATCTCAGTTCTTCTTTAATCCCCTCCCCTATTCCTCTCTTTGGCCTCACTCCATCTCTTCATTCTGTTCCTATTTGAACAAGATCTATCACTCTGCTTCTATTATTTTAATGCTTTTTATATAATTTAGGTTTCTCAAGTTTATCCACCTTGATAGCAGAGTAGTATATAATAAAAAATGCGCAAGTGAAATCAATAGATACTTCTCAGAAAGAAAACCTGAATGGCCAATAGATGCCTGAAAAACTGTTCAACATTGCTGGCCATCTAAGGAATGCAGACTAGAACAACCCTGAGATTCCATCTAATTCTAGAAAGAATGTCCATCATCAAAAAATCAAATAATGACACATGCTGGCCAGCCTGTGGGGAAAAGGAACCCTTCTCCATTGTTGGTGGGGATGTGAGCTAGCATGCCAAATGAAATCATCTAAAGGAAATCAGCTGGAGATTTTTCAACAAACTAAAACTAGCAGTAGTCTTTAAAATGAAAAGGATAACAAAACTGGCAAATCAGTGGATAAGTAGTTCATCTCAGAAATAATTTTTGGTTTGTCTCCATATATCCCAAATAATTTGATATTTGCTTCACTCTGGTCTGAATTCTCATTTTTATTAAGTGTACTAATAGAGTTCAGAATTTGGTAATGTTATGTTAAACCCAACAAGTCAAGCTTTTAAAGTAGTTGGAAGGTTTTGTAACTATAGTCCCATGACAAAGCTTGCTGTGGCATAGTCATTAATCCAAGGAGACCGTATTCAGCTAGGATCCGTTTGCCATACTAATAACACTGCTCCCTCGGATTCTGTAACCAGAGCTCAAGAAGAAAATGAGCCAAACCACTGAATTCAGTATTTGCAGCCTGTTTCAGGACATGAAAATATTTTGCTTCTCTCAAGCAAATAATTTTTCCAAAATATCCTAGTCCAAAATCACTTCTTATGGACAAATTTCAGATCTGACAACGACTCAGTACATGGGGATACACACTTAGAATTTTCCCTATGCTGAAGAACAGTTGGGTCCGTGGTTCCATTTGCTGAGATAGTCCTTTGAGTATAAATAATTTCTCATTGGGATATAGGTATTAATGAATGTTGTTAAAATTATGCCCTCAAAAATTGCTTTACACCATTAATTATATGCATAGAATGTTTACATAAAATATCTAGTTAAAGAAATAAAAACACCCGGTGCCAATTAAAAAAAAAAACAAAGAAATAAAAACAGTAGTTCCAATTTAGTGTCAGGCTCTTCTTCTTTGATCATATTACTCTTTATAAAAACTCTCAGGGTTCTCTGGGGCCAAAAGAATAAAAATCAGTTCTTCACCCTGACACCATGTTGGTGATGATAAACCCTCCCAATCAAAAACTTGATAGTCCCTTTGATTCCACATTTAAAAACATGGATCAGTCTGAACTAGATCTATGCTTCCTCCTATTTCAGTGTCAGAAGCTCCCATGCAATCCAGTATACATCTATTTTATCAACAGAAACACAAAATCTTTACCCTTATAACTTATACCATAGGATTACTGATAAGTTCTAGTCAATACCAATCTGTATATAAAGAAAAGGAAATGTAAATTAGTTTCAACACATTGTTTGTGTTAAACTACAGCTATCCTGGTTTTCAATATAAACTATTATTTCATTTGTTATGCAAATCAGTTCCCTTAAATGGCATGCAAATGTCTCAACAGATTGCAAACATGTAAGTCTACTTAGAAAAATTCAAATAAAAATGGTTTCTTAAATATGAGCCAGATAAAATATACATATTAATAAATCTTTGCACAGCAAGAAATCTATTCAAAACTTTCTATTAAGTGTAAGTAAATATCATGTAAAATAAATTCCAAATTTATAGGAATAGAACTCTTGAGGATTCAAATTACCATATATTAGTTGCTTCATTACATTGTATATTCATTTCATGTTTGCATTGCTAAGCATATCACATGGACTTAATAAAAAGCACTTGAGTGAATGATTTAAAGAGTATGCAGTTGAAATCTGTATTGTATATAGTCCCAACTAAATGTAAGCCATCTTTAAAAACTTATGACTATCAAATAGAATGTAATTCAATGTGACACTTAAAGGAGTCTCCTTTTGTTTTAGGAAAAAAAGGAAGAGAGAGGAAAAGAAAAAAACTGAATAAAGATGAGGGTAAAGAAGCAATTCCTGACAACAAAGGTCTGGAATCCAGCAGAGAGATCCCAGATCAACGAGAAAACAAAGACAAACAGCAGCAAAAGAAGAGAAAAGTCCAAGACAAACAACAGAAATCGGTATCCGTCAGCACTGTGCACTAACAGGGCCCATGAGATTAGCGTAGACTCTGTTGCTGCTGTTTCCACCAGATGCCCAGGAAAGGTGCCATAGCCACTGGGACCACAGATGGATGACATATCAGTTACTCCGCTGTCTAGACAACATTCCAAATAGTTGTATATTCTTCATACAGGCATAGCTAACAACAAAGAGCCGAAAGTTCAAAGAAGGGATACCCTCACATCGTTATCGTATGGGCTTCTGTGCATTTTTAGAAGATAAGACATTTTGTACATAAGTATCAATAAGCTATAAGCTATCATCAGCATAATGATGACATCCGGAGAAGAAACATCTTTTCCCTATTTAAAAAAAAAGTATTTTTTCCAGCTATTGTTTTAAGAAGCGAAAGATAATTCTGCAAATTCAAAGATGCAGTATCCCTTCAAAACAAATAAGAGATCGGGGAGAGAAACCTCATTCCAAGGACAGTGTGGTTTTGTCGGGGAGCTCTCCAGAGCTCACCACCAGGGCCTGGCATTTGGAATTAGAGAATTTATCACACAGGAGCAACTTCATCCTAAAAGTGTTAAGATGACTTCTGTTGCTCTCATCCCGTGCTTCTGCAGAGCTAAATATTCTGTGTGGGATTGGAGGAAGGCAAGGCGGAAGGAATCATAGAGTTGGAGATTTCTTTTGTGCGTCACAGAACTGTGAAGGGTCGTGGTCACCTGGAGCAGGTCTCCAATCTGTGGCAGCACTATTGGGTCCGCCCCCGCTGCGCCTTGGATTGTATAAGTCTGTACACGTGTGCCTGAAACTGTCTTCCAGGAGCAGTGCCGCAATTATTAGGAGAAAATTCTGATTTCATAGAAAAAAAAAATAGAGCAGGGAGAATATACCATGTTTGCAAAGTCATGTGTTTCCTTTCTCTCTCGGTGAGGGGAAACCCCCCCCCCCCCCCCCCCCGCTTCGTTACCGGCTTACTGGTCCACCTGGAACCGAAAGGGCTGCTGCTTTCTAATGCGGTGTGTCTAGTAAGGCAGAAAGTCACCACAATAAATATATTTGTTAATAGTTTTTGAAGTTTGGTTCATTTTTGAAGTTTGGTTCAAGCTTTGTTTTACTGGGGTGTTTCTTGAGTATTTTTAGGGACTCAAGATTTAGAAAAGAGAATTCTGCTAAATCAGAGAATGCGTGTCCAAACGCACAGCATTTCTTAGTGTTTTTGCCTTTTGAACACACCTTTATCTGAGCCAACAAAGACTTATTTCTGAGGTATTAGGAGAAATATAGTCAATTTTTTTCTTATTTTAATCAACAAAATCCTAGTTATAGTCTCACAGCCTACCTAAAGGACTTCACTGCTTAGAAATCCCCCGATAGCCTAGAAGGGAAAATCTTTTCTTAGATGCTGCTTTCTCCTGCATGGTCAACATTTAGTCTTTTCTTCCTATTTCCTCAGTCTGTGGATCTGTTCTGGGGATGGAAGTCACCCTAGCTGAAGGCCTCACCACTGTTTCACAGAGGACCCAGCCAGCCCAGTACAGAAGGAGGCATCTTTGAGCCCCTCGCCCTAAAGCCTTCCTGCTCTAATGGGAGGACGCGTAGCTGCTCTGTCAACCACTTGTCCTAGCCCTCTCGAGACCACTGCTTTCCGAAGAATTCGCAATGAATATGCCCTCTGTCTGTCTGCCTTCCTGTCTGGGCACGCTTTCTCCAGCTGTACTACCCATGTGGATTGCTTGGCTTCATTGATTTTCTACATCTTTTTTTTTTTTCCTTTTCCAAGATATAAAAATGTTAAATTTCCTGTGTTTTACTTTGGTGCTTCTTTCCTTCTCTGCAAGACATTAGATTTTCCACTAACCAGCTCTGTTTCACAACATGTCAGATAATTCTATCTTCCGTGGAAACTCAGGTTACCAAGGAGAGACGAGCTTTATCCCACGGAATTTCATGAGGTAGAAGTGGGCTGTCCCGTGTGTCAGGTGCCAGCCTTGTCCTCACATGAGGTAGAAGTGGGCTGTCCCGTGTGTCAGGTGCCAGCCTTGTCCTCAGTGCTTTTCAGATGAGAATCAATAGCCAAATTATTTTTCACCTCTTTCTATATTTTCACAGACATGAGGAAGGTCCATACCTGCATACCCAATGTTGGAATAGGGTTACATAAACCAGGACACAAAACTATCTTCCCGTGTGAGCCTCGTGACCGTGGCAATGGATCTAAATTTCTGATGGAAAAAAACTTCAGTACAAAGTTAAAGTTGCTAAAGTACTAAGGAGGCCTGGTGGGGTGATATGTATCTACAATTCCAGCCCTATGTGAGACTGAGGTGGGAGGTTTACAGGTTTGAGTCCAGCCTAGGCAGATGAGTCCTTTAGTGAGGCCCTGTCTTTAAACAAAAGACAAAACAGGCCAGGATGTATGTCAGCAAGATGGACCTGGGTTCAATGGCTACTGCTAACACATGATACAAATGCAAAACAAATACAAACTAACATTAATGAAGATGAATTCATACATGGGGTAAAATATAAATGAGACCAAAAAATAATTCAAACTGTAATTCTCAATCCATTTGCAATAACGGTGTTAGACATATGGGATCACAGAATATTCAAACTAGCATCTTTGAGCAAAAACTCATCACCGACTGCTGGTATAGTTTCTGCCTAGTCACAGAAGGCACTGCCATCGGTAACAGATGGTGGGTACATTCTCAGCACAAAGACAGAACCGAGGCAGTGAAGAACAGAACGTGATCCATGACACTGCCTGGGTCTCCCTGTTCTGCTTTCTAACAGGAGGCGCTGCTGTTCTGTGGTCAGATTTGGGCTCGTTCCAGGTGTGTAACTGACAATGAGTCGCTTACCTGCTCTCTCTGTTTCTCATGTCAAGTGAGACAGCGTGGGTCTGGGGGTGATCACTACGGTCGGTCTCAAGCGAAGCACTGACTCAGGCATCACCTGGCCCTGCCTTTTGGTCAGGGTGATGATGCTCCTCAAGAGTGACAGACAATGTCCTTAGGAATTCGCTTAACCCTGGTTTCCAAAAGTAAAAATGCATAGGCCACCAGGGGACATAGACTTAACTCTGCTGGTCTGGTGTTAGTGAATTAAAAATGATTCGCATTAGTGAGTAGTGAAATATCTCAATGTATAGCTAAGGAAGGAAAAGCACATATAAAAGCAGCTAATGCTAAGATAGAAGCGGACCCTCTCAAAGGGGGATGATACAGAAAGCGGAGAAATCTGCAGGTGGAGTTGGCCAGTGTTCATCCTGCAGTTCTGCTACTCACAGCTGTAACTCGTGTGACCTTGGGCAGGTTGTGTGGTCTCTCTGAGCTTTCATTCCTCCTCTGCGAAATGGAAGTAGCAACACCTCTCAGAAGGCTGGAATGACAATCAGAAGATTCATCATCTAGACAGTAACTCCTGTCAGCAAGTAAATACCAACATGAAGTAACAACTAGTTCCATCTCCTATACATGTCAGTTTTATTCCCTGATTAATGATATGCGATAGTGTCCATAAAAGAGTAGATGTGCAATCATTTCAGTCAAGTGAGAAGCAGCAACAGATAATACCAATTTAGAATATGTCTTTTTTTCTTTTTTGTACTGGGAATGAAACACAAGATCCTGCACTTGCCAATTAGGCACTTGTGCCACTGAGCTACATTCCCATCTACAATATATCTTGGATCTTCTTAAAACTAAGAGATGACTTAAGAGTACATGCTTCTTATTAGTGGGCGGAAGTCAAGAGAGCCTACCTTTCTTTTCCCGTTGATGTATTTTAATAACAGAGGAACTTACTAGATCTTTAAGACAACTGCAACTATTTCCAGGGGTTAAAGAAGAAAGCCTGCTTTCCAAGACTTCTGTGTTTTAAGGTGCAATTTAGAGTACCAAGGAAATTTATCTGAGTTTATTTCCCAAGAAGGATATTAGATAAAATTGGTGATGATTAATTGATAAATTGAAAAATTTCCCATTGTAAGCAATAACTTTCACCTCACTAATACAGTATCATCATTTTTAGAAAACAAGTTGCTGAGCCTCCATTACGTTAGACAGTTGCTCTTTGACTAAATTATATTACATAATTATGATGCCAACCCCTTTGAGGGGGTTACTGATATCGTTTCCATCAATGAGGACACTGAAGGACAGAGAGAGGCCCAAAGCCACAGGACCAGCAAGTGAGAGTGAGTGAGCCTCAAGGCACACTCAGACCTGGCCAGCGCTTCAGCTTATCCCCCCACCCGCTCTCATCATACCCCTTAAAGTTCTGTTTATTTTTAGTTCCAACATTACTCATGATGTGGGATATTAAAATCCTATTCCATGGTCTGAAATAGTACCTTATGAAAAAGCCCAAGAAACCACAGCTCGGAGGACTCAACCCAGAAAATGACTTAAGACCAAACCTGAGCTCAAAATGTGGCTACTCGCACACGTGTGTGTGTGTGTGTATGTGTTTGCATACACATGCTGCCAGGAGCCTAAAGACTCCTTGGTGGGGCACTGCACGGAGGAAGAAAACCATGCTGGAGGCAAGAATGAAAAGGAGAAAGAAGAATGTGTGTTAGCAGGGAAAGATCAAAATTCAGCCTAAAAGGGAACAGCAGGTCTGACCCTGGGAAGTCTTGGACTTCTGCAGCCCTGTATGACTGCAGAGCCCGCAGGACAGTGATGTGCCGATGTGCAAGTGTGCAGCTTCCTTGCCGCCTCTCTGTACCCTTACTCAGCATCGCAGTGATGCAGAAAGGGCAAAGGGGCCACTCACTGTGGGAAACGCCAAAAGGACTGCCTTCAGGTGATGCCTCACTTTCTCCCGGCTACTCTGACACATTTACTAACAAGAGTTCGACGGTCACACACCTGTTCTGGCTGTCACATGTTGAAATAATACAGAATTTGACCTTTGATCCCGTACATACAGAAAAATGAAAGGAAAAGAAGAAAGAAAAAGGAAAAGGGGAAAAGGAAAAAGAAAGAAAGCAAAAAAATTAATAGTCACTAAAATACATTTGCAAGAGAATCTCAAGTACAAGAAGTATTACATAAGCTGGAAAAGAGCATGCAAATGGCAGGAGACCAAATTACATGACTATAAAATAATCTGACATATGAAAATAAGCTGACATACACACAGTTTGTAAAGTATCTTCTACTTCTGTATTTATAGTTCTGTGTAAAATTGTTCAAAATGATGATATAATCCAGAATAATGAAACTTTTTTTTTTGAGACAGGGTCTTGCTATGTAGTTCAGGCTGGCCTTGAGCTCGTTGGTCTTTGACCTCACAATGATCTTCCTGCCTCAGCCTCCTGAGTACTGGGATTATAGGTGTGCACCACCATGCCCAGCTTGAATCTTGTGTTAAACATTAAGTTCTACTTTTAAACATACAGAACTGGCAAATACATATGGGAAAAGTTTATAAATAAAACTGAATACTAATTTTAATTTTTTTACATTTTCTGGCTAATTTGGGTTCAACCGATGAATTAGTTTCCCTACTTTTAAAATTAGTATTTTAGCTATTCCTCAATTCCATCACAAAGTAGATTTCAAGAGAGACATTGATTTAAAAGTTCAGCTGGGCGTGGTGGTACATACTTGTAATCCCAGTACTCAGGCTGAGGCAGGAGGACTGCTGCAAGTTCAAGGCCAGCCTGAGCTACAAAATGAGTTCAAGATCAGCCTGAAGTGTACAGGGAAACTCTGTCTCAAAAAGACAAAAACAAATCAAAAAGCTCACTGAAAACTTTACAACCGTTATAGTAAAATCTAAAGTAACTCAATGCATTGCAAATGCTTTGAAACTGTAGAGCATAATAAACATATAAGCTCTGACCCTACTAGCTAAGTATAGCCTGCCCTTGCTCTCTCCATCCCTCCCATACAGCTTGCCCCGGAGATTCAGTCTTAGAGGAAATTATCCACTTACTCCCCACAAAGAGTCAAAGGAAGAAGCAAAGCCTGAAATGACTGCTGTGTTTATTTTAAAATGCAGGGATGCAGCCTTTCCTTAGGGTGTATTTTTTCTATAGTGGCTGGCGTGGGAGCGATGCACAAGGTCTCCCCAGGAATATGCTTTTACCTTTTTTTTTTTGCTTTTACCTTATAAATATGGTAACACCCACACAGTGACATGTTACAACTCAAACTTGAATGCTGACCAGAAATATTTCTGAGTCCAGGAACACTCCCATACATGTTCTCCCCTGATCCCAAATCCTCTAAGAGGTAGGGAATTCTGCAATAGCACAAGGAACCATCTGCCCATCATTTCAGCTACTCGGTAAAAACATGGACAGCTTGTTCCCTGAATGCAATGCCAAAGACCAGAGGAGCATGTCTCGGGACACCCGGGTCCAGACCAGTAGTGGATTCACCCTGACCTCTGACCTCTTCCCCTGCTTTGGTTCTCTACACTGCTTATGTTTCTTGGTTGACCAATTTAGGAAAGAAAAAAAAAAAAACTATTTCATGATTTAAAGTCTTAAGAATGAATTGGAGAAATAGTCATTTAGGAAATTCCTCTCCACTTAAGTATAGAAGCAAAGAAAATTCTCTCTTTGCTTTAAGAAAAGCAAAACAAAACTAGAAAAACAAAAATAAAAACATTTGGTACTTAGCATCCAAGGGACTGTCCTCCTGTGGTAACTGTTTAGAAGGAGGTCCTGTTTATCACTAGGTTCTCCCCACTCGTCTTTTTCCCATAGAAAAGCTGGTTATGACTCACTTTAGAACACATCAAGTGCTCCAGCAAAATAGATTTGAGTTTGATCAAAACCAGCAGTGGGGATAATTTATAATTCCACAAAAGACATCGTCAAGCACAGTCACATTGGGAAAGTGAGCCAGTTGCTTGCCAGTTAGGTCGAGCTTCCTATACCGCCAGTTCCCTTTTAGACGTCCCAGGGTTAGGATGGTGGGGGAGGTTGTGCTACTGTGGTCATTTGTGGACTATTACTGTTGACTGTGGAATGTTTAAAGCACAGCTCGGTACACACGTGGAGGGTTCAGAGCAGCGGTGGGGAACGAGCCGCATGCGTGCTGCAGCCTGGCGCTCACTATCACTGGAAACTCTAAAAGGTTCACCGCCACTGGTTTAAAGGATAGGGCATCACGACACAGATGCTCCAATCACATCCAAGATGGTATTAGTTATAGAAAGGGTGAGATCATCAGAACATCCTGTTCTAGGGTCTGCAGATTTCCCAAATTTACTATGAAAACCAGCCTTTCCCTGATCATCCAACTTGACTGTCATAGACATTCTCAAAACCTATCCAACTGGAAATTTAGGGCCTGCATTAGTTTCTTTGCCTCCACCCTTTTGTCTCTCCAAAACACAATCATCAACTAGACAACAGATACATTAAGACACGTTAACAATCTGTAAATGGAAGAAGTGATAAAGTGAAATACTTATATAAAAGCATCACATTTCATGCTTAATGGAGACACTTTGGGATATGAATATAAACCTAGTCAGCAGGTGCATTTCCTACCCTCTAATGAGATATTATTTAAATAAATGAATGACCAATCAATCAAAACCCATATTGTGGATCTTGCCATTCTTAATGGGCACTTACTAACGGTGCTAGTGAGATGCCGGTAGCACTTTCAAACTAGATTTAAACACCTTCATACACATAGGCTTAGGCTAGCTCCACAGTATTTCAGAAGATTTTATCAGGTTTCCATATAGGGGTCAATGTCTTGTGTTATTTTGTAATAAGCCTGGAAATGATGCTTCACATTCTGCAGAAATGATGTAAAAATCTATTATGGCTTTTATAGTTATATAGTTGTGTAAGTTTCTGATACTCATCTCCCTTGCTGAAAAAAGAAAAACAGAAAATGTGAGGTTACATGTGAGTTGGTCATAAGTTTGAAAGACAATTTCTTCTTCTGTAAGGATAGTCAGAAATAAGTTATTAGACTTGCCAACAACACTAAGGTTACTCTGCTATGCTCACAATGTTTCAAAATGCCACAAAAGATAAACCCTACCTTTGAGGAGCGCTGCAGCTGGAGAAGGATTCAGTTACAAAGGCTGGCCATGTATGAAGGGTTAATAGAACAGTCTCTTTATAAGACGTGAGGTTACTTCAGCTCCTGCAAGGAAAGGGGCAGATGGTCCTGCTTTGCTTTGTGTCGCTTGATCAAGCTGCAATATTAAGAGCAAATTGCAAAGAACACCCCAGAAAACATATTCCTTTCCAAATCACATCTTAAAGTGTGGCAAGAAAGAAATGCTAAAGAGTAGAAGATAAGTAAACATAGAATTCCCTATACATCCTAATTTGGAAGATGACTCTCCGGTTTTCCTGTAAAAGAACAACCTTGTGGTTTTCAAAGATGTCACTCTGTCTTTAGGGAAGATTGTTCTCGGTGGTTCCCCAGCTGCCACTGGCTAGCCTGTTGCCAGCTTCTGTTTTGTAATATCTCTGGCCTGGTCTCCCACGAACTGGATTTCCTAACAGAAAGACTAAGCATACTCTCAAGATCTCAATAAAGCAGGAATAAAGAAAAACAACTGCTGGAAAAAAATGGCAGCTTTAGGGTACAAAACAATTTTTGAAATAAATGTTATTTAATGCGACCTAAATGACAGTAAAGTGGTCACGGTGGGAGAGAACCTTCCTCTGTTGGTTTCATAGTTTAATGCTATTTCATTCTGCATTGTTTGAACTGGACGGCAGAATCCTTCAGAGCTGGGGTCCTGTGACAACTGTGGCCCACAAACACGGCCACCCATTGCCTCCTGGTCTCCGGCCAGCCAATCCGAAGCCTCACTCTAGAAGCATCTATGCTTTTATCAAAACACAGCAAACTGCACTTTATCTGTGGGTGACCCGAGAACACCTCCTGCTCTTCCAAGTCTCCTCTTTGACAGAAGCCAGCCCCTGTACGCAAATGTGCCAAAGCCCAGTCACCCATGGGGACCTGAGTTACTTTCATTTCCTGCACAGGGAAACAGTTCCAGGAGCTTAACTATTCCTCACTGCATAAAGCACATAAAACCCTAGAGTATTAAAAAGGAAAAAGAGACAAGAACGTAGTTTTCATGATGAAAGGAATAATGGGAAACATACTAGTGGTGACTAGACACACTCTATTTCTAGTGCCGTGTAGTTTAGCCCTCGCAGAGTAAACGGTCTTCACTTCGAGAAACCATCTCTCTGTAAATAAACCAGCCAGTGCATCTCTAAAGCATAAACACTGTGGACTGTCTCAATAAACATTGCAAAATAAATACAAAACAACATCTGGAGCCAGGCTTAGCACATAGTGGGGGGAGAAGCAGGGCTAACTTTTCTCAGTACTGCCAATAAAGTATGGGTTTCATTTTTTCAGTTTAGGATAAAGCTCTCCATTATTAACCAAACACAGACCAAAGACTTACTAAGTTACTTTAAAATGCAAAAAGAGAACGCTATTGTCTGTGCATGATGTCTTCTCACAAATTAGGCTACTCTTAGCAGATGTTTTAATTCTCTCTTTTCTACTATTTGAAACTATTATAATAAACATTCTGTCCCTAACCCTGTTAGGGAACCATGAAAATAGTTCCTATTTAGAACCAATTATTATTACATTGGCAGGCAAGAAAACTATTCCTCCTTTTTGACTGGGGAAACCAAATTTCCAATGTAATGTGTTAGAAAACACACTTCCATTGCAAAAGAATGTTATGTGACCTTGACATTCGCCAATTGTTTCTTCCTGTAATAACAAGTAAAAGACCACTCATGTGCTTCCAATATATAAGCGACTTGTGTGTAGTTATCCCATTCAGTCGACCTTTATAGACAGCCTAGGCCACAGGTCCAGCTCTCTGCTGATGCAAAATAATGCCAGGGAATGCTCGAGTCATTCCTAGAAAATTTAAGAAATGATACGTGGACCTAGTCTCAGAAATCACCTAACAGTCAAAGATTTTTGTAGGTAATTGGTCCAAAGGCATAAAAGCATATTTTTCCTTTAAAGAAATTATCTTTGAGAAATAAATATTTTATCAAACATCCTTTTGTCCTTTCATTTTTTTAATTAGGCAGAATGTAAGGAGTCTGCATAAAGGATGTGTTGAATTCTAGATTCTCTTAAAATATTACAAAGGTTGTATGGGAAATCAAATTTTTAAAAGTTTACATAATACACTTTTTAAAAATCACCCTCTAGGGCTGCAGATTTAGCTCAGTGGCATAAACGCCTGCCTGGCAACCACGAGGTCACTAATTCGATCCCAGGTACAAAAAAAAAAAAAAAATCCCTTCTACTTTCACGACTCATCATTTCCTCTTATTCAACAAACAAAAACTCAATAGATTAAAAACAAACATTGAATCCAGGCATGGTAGCACATGCCTGTAATCCCAGCCCTCAGGAGGCTGAGGCAGGAGGACTCTTGCAAGTTTCAAACCAGCCTGGGCTACAAAGTGACCGTGAGACCAGCATGAACTGCATAGTGAGACCCTATTTCAAAAAATAAAAAAATGAAACAAAACAAAAACAAAGACTGATTCAAATCACAAGTTGGAAAACAAGCATCTCCTTTTCATTCTAAAATTCCTAAGTGTAGCGAAATAAAACATAATCAGGCAAAGTTAAATACCACATTACCCAACAGAAAGGATGGCACTGAAGCAGCCATCTGGGGACAACGTCGCCTCTTCATCCAGTGTCTTGAGCTGGCCTGCGTGGAGTCCTCTCATCTGTGGCTCTTTCTCTCCCGATCAGTTCCCCCTCTGATCATATCCTGAGACACACAAACATGTCTCTGGAGAAGCTTTCAAGTGCAACAGTAGGACAGAGTGGCTGTAGAACCCTGGGACTTGGGGCTGGGTGGCTTTTCTGTGAGAAAATTAATGAGGAAAATCACAGACTTTGGAGACTGGAAGATTGGCCTTTAAATCTCTGCAGTGTTGATTCTGGCAATCTCAGAAAAAGTTCTTTGATTTCCAATGCTGTCAGATACAAAGTGAATTTATTATTACAGGCTACATAGAGATTAAGGGAAACAAAGTATGTGGTATGCCAAGCATGCAAAGGGTGTTCGGTAAGTTGTTGCTTGTTAGGTTTTATATGCATTTGGTTTAAAATATAATTTCCAAGTCAATCCAAAACACAAATAAATAGAAGGTAGGTAGGTAGATCGATGGATCAATTGATCAATCAATCAATAGATAAATAAGTAAACATATGCATACACATAAATATACATGTATAAACATGCACACACATACATATGTATATATTCCCTCAAGAATTAATCTTCCTATAATTTTCAATTTACTCAATGAGTATTTATGGCATACCTGCTGTTTGCCAGGCAATAAGCTTGAAATTGCTAATTTAAGTCCACAAAACAAAACTCTTGCTCTGGATCTTCCTAGGACTATTCTTAGTGGAATTAGGCTCATGTGCTTCACCTAAGTGCATGCCTATGCCACGGAGGTCAGGAGGAAGGAACCCTTTACTGGCCTTGGATGCAGGGGGAGGTGGAGATGAGAACCTAGGAATCGGAACTAATCCCTCAAGCGTGAGTATTTCCTTGCCAGTGAAACAAGGTAGGGAAAAAAAATGCCAGCTGGGTGTTACATGAGAATAGCCTGACATCAAAGAGATAATGCAATTTAGGGAATTACGACTGAACTTTTTTTATTCCTTTACAAGAGACTTACAAGGTGTGTGGGAGGAAACAGATGGCAAATGGTTTTATGTATTATGAGAAAAATCTTTAACTTTACTTTGAAAACAGAGATGAATCTTGTCAAGGGCTGTTAAAAGGCAGTAAAAATGATCTGATTTGCCATACAATGTTGCCTTTAACAGAAGTGAAAGGATAGATTTTGTTAAGAATAAAGAAAAGAAGGCTTCTGAGAAGTACAGTTTTAAAGATAGGAGTATAAAATCCTACTTTTCAGTACAAAATTAACTAAACCCTAGGAATCAATGCAGAGAAACACGAAGAGAAGGGGAGAGATTGATGATGTCACTTGAAGACAGTGGCCCTACCACCCTGTGATCAAGACGAGGAAGCAGGTGAGAAAAAAATTCTGTTTCCTTTGAGTGCTTCAGAAGAGAGCAGCGTCATTTACCACAGAAGCAGCCACAACCAGAAATGTGCCACTTGTTCGTTTGTTGATATTGAAGCATGTGAGAGATAAACACTGGAGGTGAACTGACAGAAGCCTAGAATACAGGTCTGTCCCACATTAAAAAGTAGGAAAGATGCAGATATTGATTTAGGAGTAATCATCTAATAAAATCAGAAGACGTATAGCAGTAGGTGCAGTGAGAATACAATGAAAGAGAAGGAAAAAATGTTTGAATACAATTATCAATATTTAAAGAGCAAGTAGAGGAAAAAGCAGCTATGAAGGAAAGTGTGAAAGATGGCCTGAGAGTTCAAGAGCAAAGAAAGTGATGACACAGAAATACTGGAGGTGTGATCACATCAAATATCACAATAAAACCAATCAGTCTCACAACCACCATCATCGCCCATACAGTGATATTTCCTGACTTGTTTTAACAGAGTTGCAAGGAAAGAATCTAGGTCTTGATTTGTTGAAGGCAGGACAGAACAGAGAGAACTGCAGGTGTGGTATCCAGGCAACTCAACCAAGTTTTTCTACTTATGAATGAGAAAGAAATTTCAAGGCAGGGACCACACAGAGCAAAGGTATGACTTACTTGGGTCTGCTTCATGAAGAAATCAGACTGGATTATGTCAACCTTCTAGGCAAAAGAGAAAAAGGAGTAGATTTTCTAGCCTGACAAGGATTAGAGTTATATTAACTAATGTTAAAGCCAGAAGTGCAACTAAAAATTGATCATCACAAACAAGAGCCAGTGTTAACAGTATTTCCATTCTAATCTGTTCCCTCAACATAACTTTCCAGCTCTCTCTCTCTCCATATCACTCATGGCATGATAATCTTTGTGCTCTAGTTTATTTGACTATCTCCTTTCTGTATAAATATCATAGTAATATCATTTCACCTTAACTGATTTTCCATTTAAAATTAGTCTATGCTGCTGCTAGTCAAGTTTCTCAAGTTTTAGGCAATATTGTCTTATACAACTCCTTGTGGAAATATATATATATATATATATATATATATATATATATATATATATATCTTATATGTTGATTTATAAATGAATTATAAATAAAGTGAAAATAGGTGATGTTATGCCCTTCCCCAAAAGCTCATGTGGTGATAAGTGGGCTAATAATCACAAAGACCATAGCTTAGTGTGCTATTAGGAAGGAAGTGGGTCTGAGTAGAAGAGTGGACAACTGGTGGTATGACTGGGAAGTTTGCATTCTTCTCACCAGCTCCTCTCTCTCCCTCTCTCTCTCTCTCTCTCTCTCTCTCTCTCTCTCTCTCTCTCTCTCTCTGTCAGCATCTAGCTGCCATTTGGTGAACAGCTGTTCTCTGCTGTGCCCCTTTGCCATGATCTTTGAGCCTTTGGCACCAGGTGACCATAGATAGCAACCTGTGAAAACCTGAGCAAAAATAAGCCTTTTCTCATTTAAGCCATATATGTCAGGTACCTGATCACAATGACCAAACAAACAAAACACACACACACACACACACACACACACACACACACTGATGAAGATATAAAATTGGTACCAGAAAGTGAGGTCATTGCTCTGAATATCCTGATCATGTGAATCAGGGGCCTTGCAACTTAACTACAGAGGAATTTGGAAAGGTTTGGAGATGCGAGATAAATAAGTCCAGATTGCTGTAAGCAGAACTTGATGAGTCATCTTGTGGAATTGAAGACCAGATAGGAATTCAGATAGTAAAGACAGTGCCTATGAGATTCCAGAAGGAAATGATGACTGTATTCAGGGTTAGACTAGTGGCCACTCATGTTACCTTCTGGCAAAAAATTTGTCTAGAGTTTGTTCAAGTTCTGAGACTTTGCAGGAGACTGCATTTAAAGGTGGTGAACTAATTAATCTGGCAGAGAGTATTTCAAGGTAGTCTGATATTCAGGCTGTAACATGAATACTACTAGATGCTATTAGCCAGATTTATAGTGAGAATTGGAACAAAAGACAGAGCAAAAAATGTTTAAATACTTTTAATTTGGTCATAAAAGAAATATGTGTAAAGTTGGGGGCCAAAGGAGGTATGGTTGCTAATGAGATTAGAGCTACTAAAAACAAACATGTACTGTTCAGCAGGACAAGAAGAAAGATGCCTTAAGGGTATCTAAGGAATCAGCAAGACCTCAACCATCACAGGCTCAAGGCTGTACGAGTATAAAATTGTTTTGAAAGACTCTGCCTTGAGAAGACAGCTCCAGGGTGTACTGCTGACTTAGGGCCTAAGGAAGTGCTTCCCTACTTTCAGTCATCCAGAGGCCACTGCAGCCACAGTCCAACAGGGATCAGCTACTGCTCTTGCTGGCAGCAGACCCTGATATCATATACAGCATGCTGGTTTTGCAGGCAAGCAGAATGTGAAAGTCAGGAGGTTGTGGAGTCTTTGACCAGATTGAAAGGGAAATCTGGGAGGCCAGGCAACATGTCACAGGACTAAACTACTTGCCAGGAGCTCCCAAGAGAGTGATGCTTGAGGCTACAAGAGTGCAGCAAATGCCCGGGAATATGGAGCATGGCATGTCTGCCAAAGAAAGCTGCAGGCCATCTGTGAAGCCAGCCCCAGAGAACCAGCAGGTCCATAAGGGTGGGGCTACTCACATATTCTGGATCTCACCTTATCATCTCATACTGCAGCTTTCAGATGGGAGCTATAGGACCTAAGGTGTGCTCTGTTGGGTTTTAGTCTTGCTTTGCTGCCAATTCTTTTTATTCTCCCCTTTCTTCATTTGGAATGGCAATATTTACCCTGTTCCATTGTATCTTGGAATATCTGACTTGCTTTTTGAGTTTTACAGGGGCTCATGGCTAAGAGTTTGCTTTGAGTCTCTGAGGACATTTTGGTCTTGTACTTTGGAGTAATGGTGGAAGTTTGAGACTCTGGGGAAGGAGCTGGTGCATTTTTAGTTGTGTGATGGATAGTTATGTCATGTTAAATTATGAACTTGTTATAGTGTTATTTGAAGACAGTGGTTTAAAGAGATGTGATTAGGTACCATGCTGACAAAGGGTGGACTTGTGCTGATTGACACTGACTGGATTATAATCTTGACCGGATTGAGAGGCTCCTGAGAAGGGGATTAGATTCTGAGGGTGTTGACCTCCTCAGTGGGTTAACCCAGTGAGTTCACTACTGAAACAGCAATTATGAGACAGAGCCTCATTGAAGGAAGTGGGTTATTATGGGACCATGAGCTTGGGCCTGTAGGTGGGTCCTGGACTCTTCATCTCATACTTTCTAACCACTCTCCTTCCCAGATGACATGAGTTAAATAACTTCCTTCTGACATAATGTCTCTGCCTACCATCCAGCTAGCAGTCTGTGGACTGAAACTTGTGAAACTATGAACAAAAATAAAATTTCTCTTGAACTGTGTATTCCAGGTATTTCATCCTTGAAATGGAAATCTGACCAATACATATATAACAATTTATAAATGGTAAAATATTATAAAATATGATATTATTTTTAGAATAATTATAAACAACTTTTTAAAAAAATTTTATTTTGAAGGTTGTAAAATACACCAGAACAAGACAGAATAAAGCCAATCGAGACAATGCAGTGAAATTGGTACACAACTTCACAGCAGGATATTGGGATAACAGTAATAGGTACCATAGTATATCTCGTTATCTTCATAATAGTTGTCCATTCAATTAGGTATAGCAAGATCAAACCAAAAACAGAACATTATGAAACCAATCAAAAGAGAATATTAAATAGGGCAAAACAGTCAGAACAAAGCAAAACAGTGAAAACAGTATTTGCCTATGAAGATAGAAGGAAATCCCCCATATTTGCTATATTGCATACAGTCATCCTCCCAAGAGATGCTCTGACCTCTGCCCCCAGCTGCTAAGGGAGGGGATGGGATATTTGATTCTCAGTCCACGCACTGCTAGGCTCATGGGAGATGCTGACTGGTTTTCCTCCTGGCTCTCGAGCCAGGGGCGCTTACCAGGAAGGGAGGCAAATTGCTTTCTTGCTCAGCCACCTGAGTTCCACCATGGCCAGATCTGTTTTTATTTTTTACTAGTACATGTTTTCAGGGCATTTTTACATTCTGTGGATGGAGTTGGAACATGCATAACACACCTTAAGTCTTTTTTCATCCCCTTACCTTTCCCTCCTACCCTCTTCCACTATTTCTCTTTTGCAAAGGATCTAGCCCCCTATTTCCTATTTTCTATCTTTTATGTTATTCTTTATTTATATTTTGGCTTTGTCTCTTAAGAGAAAGCATGTGATATTTAAACTTGTGTGTCTCTTCTACTGAACATGTCTCAACATGCATCTCTTTTCCTGCAAATGATTCTAGTTTATCCTTCTTTATGGTTGGGTAGTATTCCACTGCATATACACGCCACATTTTCTTTAGCCATTCATTTATTGATGGACATACAGGCCACTTCCAAAATTTAGCTATTATGACTCATCCATCTATAAACATGGATCTTCATGTATTACTGGAATATGAAGATACCAACAAAAAGAATAGCTGGGTCAAATGTAATTTCACGTTTTAGTTTTGTCAAGGAATTTCCATACTGATTTGCATAGTGGTTGTACTAGTTTACATTCTTACCAACAATGTAGAGGGTTCCCTTTCCTCTGCAGCCTTGCCAGCATGTGTTACTATTTGATTTCCTAATGATAGTCATTCTATCTGGAATAAGATGTGCCGGAGTCCAGCTGCGGCAGGGCTCAGGGGTCCCAAAGGTGGTCAGGGAGTCGGCGAGTGAGAGACAGAAGACACTGCACACCAGTATGTGAGTGAATCTGAATCTATTTTATTTTTTAGAAGCTGGAGTATATATTTGCTAACTTTTGGCAGTAACTTAAATCCCAAGCAGAAAGCCTCCCAGGCTTAGGGCCAGGCAGGGATAATCTTAAACAATATGTGTTAATTAACTTTTTTCACCTTTGTTAAACTTTAATCTTGTTACTTAATTAGCTTGCAAAAGCAAACATGCTATACCCTAGCCCCAATACTTCCTGTTCTATTTATATTGATTCTTTTCTTTGTTGGCCAGATTTTTCTGTCTTTCTTTTTAACAT